>JAOVYU010000026.1:20709427-20729634 GCA_025674565.1 Synodontis membranacea
TCGCCTTCAGACGCCTTAGAACAGTAGAATGATCCATATTCAAACGTCTCGCAGCTCTCCAGTCCATCGTGTCGCATTTTCTGCAGCTCCTCGTCTTCCGTTTCCTTTGGTCTAACACTTCTTGGTTTATCACCTTTTTTGAAACAGTGAACCAGTTCTTGGCAGCAGAAATGCCGTAGACATAAACTTTGAAAATTTTGTCTCTTGCTTCCGTTGAATTTCTTCAACTATTGAATAAGAATAGAAGGCAGTGATGAATATGAATCTTGTTGGACTCCATGCTTGATTGATAAACTACCTAAAACACCTGCTTTTAAGTGGAGGTTTGATAAATAATTAAAGGCATTTACTAGGCCACAAACTTATACAACACCCTAATATTTCAAGATCTTACATAGTCCTTTGTGAGGTTCCTGAAAAATTTCACATCCATCCAATATATATCCATCCATCAAATAAATGTAGCAGTAAATACCATGCTAGGTAAGTGTGTTTTTCTTATGTGGTAAAAAAAAAAAAAAAGTATTTCATTTCAGACAATTTTGTACTGTGTAGAGTAGATAGTGTCAAACTTTGACCAGGATCATACATACATACACACAGCCTCATGCTACACTCTTATAAATAAAAGCAAGTTCCTCAAAAGTTCTTTCACTGGCTAATGGTTCTAGATTCCTGTAAGTTTTTCCTGAAAGAGAAAACCTCTCTACTAGCCGACGTTTATGCCCTATTTGCGATAACGAAGTCACTTTTTGTTCAAACTAATAGTGCATACGCTCAAGTTTGTGAGGGGGCGTGTTGTCCTACCCAGAAATCGTGTAGCTCTTTCCCTGGCGTCCATCTTCTCTTTCCCACGTCTGCTGTTTGTCAATAAGCTGCGAGCCACAGACTGACAGGCCCGGTCTTTAAGTCTTTATAGAAACTACCAATGGATAGATAAATTTTTCATCTTTTATTTTTTCTGTAAATGATCCTTTCGCTCTGTCCTCCCAGGCACCAGTCCCTAAGGGCGTCTCCTCAGACTCAGGCCTTGCTTCCTTCCTAAATGGTGGTAAATGGCTCTCGGCACAAATAATGCATAAACAGCTGTTTTGCCCAAGTAAGTTATCCTCTTAAAAGATTTAGAAGTCTCTCCCGCACTCTCTCTCTCTCTCTCTCTCTCTCTCTCTCTCTCTCTCTCTCGGTTAATTCATCAATTTCTTATGATAGCAACAGTTCAGCACGCCGCAAGTGTTTAAGTACCAATTAGGGGCCTGATTCCCTGGGTCCATGCTGCCACACCTCTATTCCTCCCCTTATTCATCCTCGTTCCTCTCTTCCTTCCTCCTCGTCCTCTCTGTCCGTCACTGGACTCACCTTCCTCCACCCGCTCCCTCCTTCATCCCTTCACCCAACTCTCACAGTACATTCTTCTTAAATGGTGTACTTCTCAATATTCGTTATGAACTTTTCAGCGCCTTGAATTATTCATCCTAGATAATCACTGATCAGAAGCGTGAAATAAGAGCACATCAATCAAGAGTTTATTTATTTATTTTTTTTAAAGCTTTTAAAATTTCCCTTGGCCAGGGACATTTTCGCCGCCTCTTGTAAACAACGTGCCAAGTGGGGTGGTACCCTCAGCTGGCTGGACTTGAAATGATCTCACTGGACAGCCCATCAGCACACCCTGAGACCTAAAACAGGACACACACACACACACACACACACACACACACATCACTGAAGAGCAGGTTTGAGACAGATGGTGTTCATCTCTCTCATATCAGAAGATCTTGGGTTGGCTCCCCAGAGGTGGAGTTGACAGCCATGGCTGAGGTTATAATTAGCCGGTAACAAGCTGGTCATTGCTTTCGATTCTTAAGTCCAGCCCATGTCTTGGAAGGCGGATCAAACTCTACAAACTTGGAGTCTTCGTTATCGGACGCGGAGACTTGATTTTTTTTTTTTTTTTTTGGCCTCTCATGCTGGGCACTGGGATTCTTGTATTCTTCTACCATGTTGTGTCCTTTCATACAAGGCCAGACCAGAACCCAGGCAAGTGTGCCTCCTGAAGAAAAAGTTCGAGAAACAGATGGCGACTCAGCTTAGTCGCTCAGGAGGAAAGACTTTGGGGACATGATCTGATTCTTTTATTAAACTATGCTGTACTTTCTTGTGGAGTCACAGGAATAAAAATGGCATTATACCAGTATTAATACTCTCCCATGCTAAATCTAAGAACAGGTCTATCTGGAATATTCTAGTTGTCTTTTTTTCCTTCATTGCCATATAATTCCCCAGCACCGTTTACCCCAAATGATGATACTCCCACGTCCGATACTTCACCGAGTCTATGGTGTTCTTGGGATCATATACACAACCCTTCTTTCTCCAAGCATGTCACCATCAATTATTGGCAAACTTAGTTCTGTCTTTTGTTGAAAAAAAAAAATAAAAATGCTCGTGTGTGAAATTTAGAAGCACGTCTCATGCAGTTCATTGCTTGTTGTTTTCCGTGTATAGCTGATGTTCCTGCTGCTTTCAGGTCGTCCTGCAACTCTTTTCCAGTGACTGCTGCCTTCCCTCTTACCTTCCTTATCATAAATCTTGGAGTGTGTTGTGAAATTTTGCGTGATTCCCTAGTATATTATTAAATAATTTGTACTTACAGGAATGTTAAAGGTCTTTGCAATGGCTCTGTAATATTTTCCATTAAAGTACTGATCAATAGTGTTGCAGTTTACCCGAGAATTTCAATAATTTTTATGTTTTATTTTAAACTTTCTTTATGCTTACAAATAAATACTTTTTTCTTCAACTTTATTCAAGTACAAACTTGGAAGAAATTATATTTGAAAATCTGAATATATATATATATACACACTGAATTGTATTGAATAAAACAATTGTCTGATGACTTTATTTTTCTTTGCTGTATATCAGAGACACAATAACACCACAAAGACGAAGAGTTGCTCAGCTTAAGCTAAACTGGCATTTTCTGCCCATGCAGTACCACTGACATGTCTTCTTGTACGTCTTTTTTAACTTTTAATTTTTTTTTTCTTAGCTTTGATCTACCTTGCGTGCCACTGGGACATGTCAGTTCTTCTACACCTGAAGATATTTTACAGCCAACTAACTTTCTCATTCCTGTTAGTCAGAAGAAAAGATTCTTGCTTTCATTTGCCACTCTCAGTTGGCAAAGTCAACTCAAAGAATTAGAATTTAAATAAATAAATAAATAAATAAATAAATCTCTCTCTTGGTTCCCAGGGAACTTTCAATGATTCTTTCAAATGTTCTTGATTCATTTCAACACGGATGATGATCACCTTATGTCCAAAAAAAAATTACTATAGAGATTCAGCCCAAGAAACTACACAAATGGCTGCTTGTTTGTGTTTTAACATCTTCGATTAAAGTTTGCACTCTGACACCTCTTTATTTTCACAAAAGTATTTATCAGATGTGTTTAGGCAGTGCCGTGCTAATTTTAAATTTTGGTTTTGTCGAGCAGTGTTTTGTCATGATAACCTCCTACTATCACGTGTAGAGTTATGTGAATGCGATACACACACACACTCGGCCGGGGTATGGATAAGCACGGGATTGCATTTGACCGTGGTGAGCCTGTCGGTTTGAGAAAATTCTGCATTAGTTATCCCAAATTGATTCATGCAGATAACGTTCTTTATGCTGTGAATAGCGATTTGATGTTCCACCTCATTTGAAGTGTACTCACTTGCTCGTTACTTATTAGTATCTTATTAATAAGATTCTGGAATGTCGGGGAACTTGTATGTGTGTGTGTGTGTGTGTGTGTGTGTGCGCGTGTCTGTGTGAAATCATCAGCAGCGGAGCAGTGTTAAGTAATTTGTCAAACATGGCTGATAATAGGCTGCCCTCAGAAGCCATGACACAAATGGGCGCTCATCCTTTGTTGCCTATTTCATGCCTTGTCTGAAAGGCAGGCTGTCGAAAAAAAGAAAAAAAAAAAAAAAAAGGAGAGAGAGAGAAAGCAAAATATGAAGGGGGTGTCTGTATTGGAGGGCATGTGTTGCATGCATGATTCATGAGGTCCACGAGAAAAGGGAGCGTGGAGAAAGAGAAACAGAGAAGGAGACAGCTTCAAAGGGGAGCACTGTTGATTTTTCTGCTCCTCCGTCCAGAGATCTGGGAGGTCGGGTAGAGGGGGAGGCCATGGGAGACTCTTTCCTCTGCATCTTACTCTGCTTTTTGCACCCCCACCCACACTCCTTTCCCCCAAAGCACCCCAGGAACCCCAGTCGGGGTCAGCCTCCAGCTCCCTCTAATGAAGCCCCCGGCCCCCTCACCGCTGGCGGCCTGGTGTGGCATGCGTTCGCTTTGGCTTCCCCCCATCCATCACTCCTTCATGGCACGTGCTACACATACATTCCCCAGCCAACCGAAACCTTTGATTGCTGCGCTTCCAAACATCCAGCTTAAGATCTTTGTTCTCATCATCACGAGTCAATTTTTTCCAATCGTAAACCAAAGCATGCAGACGACATCATAAAGTCTTTGACATGCTCACCGCTAGTGCCTTCCTCTTATTAGCGTCAGTGCCGCAGATACGATTTTGGTTCTCTCTGCTTGAGATTTACCGTAGAAATAATCCCGAGTGAATGATTTAATCTGCAAACCTATGACGATCTGTTAACCTTTAAAAAAAAATGTAAAACACTTTTGACAAATCTGTAAAAAGTTAAAAGTCCACATGGCTGACATTGTTGATCTGCTGCGCTAATTATCCTCACCATTAGCATTATATGTAGTGTTAGATTTGCACTTTGTTGTAGCTAACTTTATTCTTATGAATGGACTCAGAACATTTACCTTTACCTTGAAGCGAGAGCACCCCCCCCCCCCAGTCGAGAGCAGGTGCGATGGACGGAAAGGGGCGGGGCTTCCAGGCAATTCTCTGATAATTCTCAGGCTTCCAGGTGAATTCTCTGATATGAACTGACACAGTTCATGACACAGTTCATATCAGAGAATTCGAAACACCTTCAAATCATTTCCGATTCATTTGTCGATTGGCTCATCTACCATTTTTATTACAGAAATGTATTTTTAATTTGCACCAGGATATTCGACTATTACATTGGGGAGCTCCTATATGTAAAGTTTAACAGGTCTGATAATACAATATAATATAGAATAATTAATCAGCTTCTTGTGCTAATGGATAACAAAAGTGAAACTTGAATAAATGCATCAATTCGTAGCAAATTCCCATCCTCTTTTTTTTTTTTTTCTTCTCACACTTCTGGGATGTTTTATGGGCTCCTGAGTGGTTAATTGAATTAACAGCTAAATTAAAACTTGATTATTCCCATGGCACTTGGTTAAATTAGTTGCATTTATCTTTTACTCTTTTTTTTTCTTCTTCCGTAGTCCTTTTTTTCCACTGCGTTAACATTTTTTCTTCGAGGCCGGACCTTGGGGGTGGATCTTTTTGACGAAGGAGAGCTTCATCTCATTGCTAATTACATTAATCTAAACACTTCCAAAGTCCTTTTGATGAGGCTAATTACGTCTCTGGCCACTGTCTTCTCCGAGCAGATAGCAAGAACGGTTCGATTGCATACAGCAGGAGGCTGATCTCAGAGACACTGAGAATCCTCGGTGGGAATTGCCTGGTCTTTGCTTGACGCTGTCTTTCAGAGCTAACAGCCCTGGGGAGAGGAAGACGCTGTACGTTACGATGATCTATAGACGATCAGGACGGCTAAAATCTGACACTCGGTCATGCATGTAAAGTGCTGCTGTGAGATCGAGATCGAGATCGAGATCTTTGTTGAAGCCAGAGTGTGCCGGTATTGAACGAGATCTGTATCTTTGTACTCCTAAGTCCTGTTTTTTTTTTTTTTTGCATCATTATCAAAAATAATTAGCGAGTTTGATTCTCATTAGCGTATCCCTAATTAGCGCACATTACACAGCACATCAAAGACTCAAATCAAACAAATCTGACATCTGTAATCTTAATTAATTGCTTCATTTGGCAGGATCAGGCAAATAATAAGCTACCTTTCATTAAACTCATTACAGACATGATGAACAAATGCAGCGTGTACGTGCATGACATTCAGATCTATCGCTTATAAATTAAAATGTCAAAACCAGGAACTAGTTCACCTGCACCACCACCGTATCACTACACAAAATCATTTTTGTCAAGTCCATAATTAACAAAAAATTCAAATTTGTGTAAAAATATATGCCATAACTCAATGAGCACTGTACTCCATACAATGTAGGCAAACTGGCCAGAAAACAATAAGCATGGCTACCTTTTTTCAGTTCGACAATTTTACACATTCTGCATGACATTTAACTGCTTTATTTAAGTATAATTAACTTTTATATATAGGCATAGATAGAAAAATATAGGAAATATGTTCCTATGTTTCTATATTATCTATACAAATAATTGCACTCACAAAACGATTCTAAAAATCATCTAGACGATATACAGTATATTATTGGAAACATACAATGATATAAAAAAATACATTACAAACATTTTGCAGGACTTTACAATATTCTTCTGTAAATTTACAGTACGTTTACATTTTTACAATTGTGTGTGTCAGGATATACTATCAGTATATTATATACAGAATTTACAAAACAGTGGCATCTGGTTTTTTTTCTTCCTGTGTTTTTTCATCATACAGCAAGTTTAGTAATATCTTTTACGTAAAGTTCTCAGTGGCCTCGGTCTTCAGTCGCATCTTAACTACAGTATGACCTTTGCTTTTGGATGGTGGCTGGCAGGAACCTGGAACCTTAGACCGTCCCCACTATTCATAATTTACAAGCAGCACACAGGGCCGGTTCCATCAACGCTGGAACTGAGACCCTGAACATTCATGGAGAGTGGACTTCAGGGAATCTGTGGCTTTTTGTCTATTTGTTGTTTTCACTGTTAGTGTTGTCATGTTAGAGTGTTGCCTTGAATCATGTGAGGTTTGTTTAATGGTCCCGACGTACTGCATGTTACAGAAATCTACAGTACGTTAGTCGGCTTTTGTGTGTAAACCAAAAATACCATCATTATCAGTGTCATTTTGAAGATTACACCGTTGTTGTTGTTTTTTTTTCTTGTTCATTTTAATAAAAATACTTTTCCATTCTCAGAACCTGTACACAAATTAAACTAGAGTTTACGCATCGCGACTGACAGGACCTGGCGTCACTTTCAAGCGCACTCAGCCGTTCGTCTGCGTGAAAACCAAGATATAACGCTAATGTTATAAACACTTGAACATTTAATTACACTCAGATTCAGATTTATTAGAATGATCGAGCATGGAAGCACACAACGGCAGTACGCACATCAAAACAAACTTTATCATCATCATCTTTCATTCAAAAGAAAGGCAGGAAAAAAAGAAAAAAAAGGAAGCCTTGAAAATTTCAAACATGTCCATGAGTACTGCTTTTTCACAATAAATTGATCTTTCCAAATGATTTTCATTATTCTATAAATCACATTTTCCATATTGTATTGATAAACAACTAACCACTGTCCTGTCTTTCTTTGTAACGAGCTCTTGTGAGATTTTAAGCTCCAATTTTGGCATCATTGGTATTGTTAGCTGTAGTAATGTATTTAAAAAAAAAAAAAGAAGAAGCTGGAAAAGTGTCCACACGTTTCACTCCATCGCGATCTCCAGTGGTATCTAACACCACACTAAACACAATCTGTTGTAATAGAGTTAGAAATTAGTTTATCTAAATTTGGGCTGTACGTTAGTGGTTTAGCTCAAAAAATACAAAATAGTACAAAATGTGTCTGATTGTGATAGGTTTAAAAAATTAAATAAAGAAAAAAATAAAAGGATATACAATCTACATCTGTATAAATAACTTTCCAGTAATCTCAGGGAAGAAATTTTTACATGTTAGTTTTTGTCATTTTAATAACTTTCTTTGATTTTTCTTATAGGTACAGTATGGCTGTGGGAGAGGATCCCAAAAGAGTCCAGATATTAGGAATCCAGAGTGAAGTCTAAAATTTAGAGCTAGAAAGTAACAATACAGTAAACCCTCGTTTATCACGGTTAATTTGTTCCAGACTCTACCGCAATAAGTAAATTTCCGCGAAGTAGCATTTCTGCATAGTTAGAGCATAGAAAACCTCTTTAAGACCTTCTAAATACGGTTTTAACATTATTAGAGCCCTCTAGACATGAAATAACACCCAATTTTCTGGAAAAAAGTTAGTAAAAAATAAAAATAATTCATTCAAGACAACCAAGCGCAAGCCGCATTTCCACTGTCTCGATCAACTTTTTAATGAATATACTGTAATTGAAAAAAACGTGATAGAGTGAAGCCACGAAATTCAAACCGCGAAGTGGCGAGGGTCGACTGTATGTTAATTATAAAAATTGCAAAGTTTTGAGAACCTTTTTTTTTGTAGTAGTTCTGGTTCACTGTTACTCCATCCGGAAGCCAGTTCTCCATAGTCACACCAACATGGCCTTGAACTTGGACTTGCTTTGTTGAACTTTGATCTGGTGACTCACGTGTTTTCCAGTGCACTGACTGGCATTTTGTCTCAGATTCGTACTGGTGCTGAACATATTCTTCATTCACGTGTCATACGCGAAAGCTTTAAAAAAAAAGTACGCCTTATCTTTCCTTTCATTCTTGGCTGTCCGGAAGACAGCCGAGGCCCCGTTTTGGGTCCGGTACATACGGAATATAAGCGTACAAAAACATTCGAAAGAATTTAAAATGTAGATACTTTGACAAAATATTTTCAGCACAAGAAAACCACGGTAAATTCTTGCAGGTAATTCTCAACTGAAGAATGCTACAATATTTGAAAAGTTTTTTTTTTAGTTGACAAAAGCATTTTGGTGCAATTTTTTATGATTTTTTTTTTTAGTTTGATCCATTTAAAAGAAAAAAAAAAGTGTGTTCCAGCGCCTGATCAAGCGTCTGCTGTGCTTGTGTGCATCTGTGTGTGTTTGTCGGCTGTCCGGTGAGCGATACACAGTTGTAGGAGAACAGAAGAGCATGCTGAGAGGATCAGCAGGAACCTTGCTGCCTTTCTGCCTGACTGCCTGTGTGTGTTTCTTCTGCTCCTTTAGCAAAGAGCCTCACCTCCCTGACAGAGACACAGCTTTCTCATCGATTCTTGCTCACTGACTCTCCCTGTGGCCTTGTCCTTTAAAGCAAGGATGTTATGAGATGCACTCAACTGCTCCGGACACATGAACGTTTCGTGTGTGTGTGTGTGTGTGTGTGTGTGTGTGTGTGTGTGTGTTTCCGTATCAGTTTGTGTCATGCACAGTAATGCCGAGCTTGCAGGTTTCCAGCCATGGATTTGCTTGCCAAAGTTCTGTGGAACATCAGTTAAATAACTTTATCTAGCAATTCCGCATCGTCTAATACGTCCAGAATGTTTGTACGATGAAAAGATATTATTTAAAAGTGCAAGAGAACTTCAATTGCAGATCAATTACAGTAGAATGGTTTAAGCTATGGCCTCAGAACAGGTGTATAATGTGGCTGTGGAAACTTATTTTGGAAAACTGTGTTACGCTATGGAGTGCGCGTTTACATGGTTCTCTTGTCAGTCATTTTAAATAAACACTCTGCAAAAGCCCAATCACCCCATCAACATTTCAGTCTGCCCGCAAAGAAAATAATAAGGCTGAAATTGGTATGCACCTACAGTAGCACAGCCAGATTATTCTTCTGCGAGCAAAAAAGAAAAAACTATGCTGTGAAGCTGTAAAGAAACGCCGTAAATCCAGAATAAACACTGATAGTGCTTTTTTAAGATGGAGGAATTTATTACTGGTTTATTAAGAAGATGATTTGCTCCTGGACAGGTACGTGTACGCGATCTAAAAACAAAGAAAAACAGGACAGGAGAGTTCGTTATTATAGAGTTCGAATTATAAGTACCCTAATAATGATTACGAAGAGTTATTTTGAAAATATTGCAGTTGGTATAAACCAACCAACTCAGAAGGTCTATATCATCAGTTAATGGTGTTTTCATTCTATTAAAATTCTACATTTTAACACTACAGACATTCTGGGTGTTCGTCAGTATGAAGTAAATACCGCACTTGTCTCCTGTGCAAATAATTAATGGAATAGGGGAAGTGTAATTAAATCGTTTCGTCTGTTTCATGTATATAAATGTCGTTAGACTCTTATGAAATATTGAACAAGGGAACAAAGGGACAGCGAGGGAATGCCAGCCTAGCTCACCGCTTCCGTGTAGGGAAAAACGTGCATTTTCCTGGAGCCTTCTGGAAATCCGGATAGCATAAAGGAGGATAAAGGGAGCAGAAAAGAGAGTAACCTGGGATGCTGCATTTTCTGCCTGGCTTGTTTCTTCGGTACCATTCTCTCATCGTCTGTTTTAATCTGACTAAATAGGATAACCTGCTCTTCATAAAAAATGGATGCTACTTCATTCAATGGGACGACCAGGGCCCCCATGGAGGACCTGCGAGCATAGAGGTTGAAGGTAGCCAAAATCACCGGGCGTAATTAATTTCCCCATAAATGAAATTTGGTTAAAAAGAGGGGGGGAAAAAAACACGGGAGTGGGTGATGGTGGGGTAGATGAGTGGAGCGAAGGGAAGCGAGGCGCTCTTACCCAATCATGTGGGAGAGTTTGTCAAGCAGGAGATTGCAGTTTAAAATATTAATCAACCTCCCTCCACCAAGAATGAGCGAGGCAGCTTCTCGAAGGGACACGAGCATTCAATATTTTATGAAGGAGCCCCGGCCCAGACATGGGGCCTGCAACTGGGCTGCCTTTCCCTTTAACGCTACACGCATCAGCCGTCCCTTTAATGGACCCAGAGCTTGGGACCAGGCTGGGCTGGAGAGAGAGAGAGCAAGAGACAGAGAGAGAGAGAGAGAGAGAGAGAGAGCGAGAGAGAGAGAGTTTGGATATATGAATTGGTATGAGAGTGGAGGAGGGGAGTGGGACTAAAATGTGTTCCTTTAAACTAAGCATCCTAGATGGAAGCCCTTAGAAAAGGCTGGATGTCTTTGTTCCCCCAGAAATTACATTTCTCTGGTTGGAAGACGCTATTACAGGAAAGTAGGTTCGTGTTGTGCTGACTTTATAATGAATGATTGATTTGTAATGTGATTGTTGGAAGAGAGTCATGTCATGAGTATAAGCAAATCATGCTTATGGTATGTATGCATTTGTTTAGACATTTCAGCACAAGCCCTGGTATATATATATATTGCAATACAGACAAGGAAAAAAGAAACTTACTCTTGACAGGTGCCAGGAAGCACACAGTCATCCCTGATTTGGCAGGAAAATGTGGGAATCCGTGCCGACATATTTGTAAAGAACTTTGTGGACACCTGACCATCACACCCATACTTGGGTTTTTTCCCCCAATTAGTTGCTGCAAAGTTTAAAGCATGCAATTGTATACATGCTGTAGGATTACAATTTCTCTTCACTGGAAATAATCGGTCCAAAACTGTTCCTGCCTGGCAATGCAACTGTGTACAGAGCGAGCCCTAGAGGAACCCTAATCTCAAACCCACTGAACACCTTTGTGATGAACTAGAACATCGACTGCACCCCAGGCCTCCTCAACCAACATCAGTGCCTGATCTCACTAATGCTCTTGTTGCTGAATGAACACAAATCCCAACAGCCATACTCCGAAATCTAACGGAAAGCCTTCCCAGAAGAGTTGAGATTATTATAACAGGGACTAAATGTGGAATCATTTTGCTTTGCATTTTCACTGGAAAAAATAATATATATATATATAGGTGTTAATTTTGCCTATTGTGTGTGAAAAAGTTACTCCACCCACATGATAATGACTTCCTTCACACTGACACCATCTTGCCACAAGCAGAAGGATATGACATAAGTTCAAGGCATCATTCTCCTTATTTTCATAACCAGTGGTGCAGCTGAAGAGCAACATGATTGTTAAAAGAGGTTGGGTTTGAATGAATTCACTATTCAGAGGTGTGGTTAAGTACATTTCTACCGATCAACGCCATTACTCTGCTCATTTTCACTCCTAGAGATACTAGTCACTCGTCAGCACATAGCGCTTTTCTTCCGAGTCTGATATACTGCACTGTGATGCAGCATGAGCAGCAGTTTAAAAAGATACTGTAGTTGGATTTATGTATCTCAGAGGAAGCATGTCAGGCTTCACCGTCTCCAGGTGGTAGCCTTTGTATGATATAGAAGAGGACTGGCTTGTGGATGGAAAGAGGCAGGTGACCGAATTGGGGAGAAAAAGAGATCAAGGGGAAAAAAAAGGAGAAATGAAACTCCATGCATATAACACGTCACAAGCATGACATACTGTATTTATGGAACTGCATATCCTTTTGCTGTGTAATTGCAGCAGAAACACACAATGACCCGTTAGATTTGAAACTGTCTATAATAATTTCATGAGAAAGTTATCTAACGTGGTGATTTTTAAACCACTGTTAAGTGGCAGATAACTAGAGCGTAATCAGTAAATAAAGCTGGGATTTACTGCATGAATCTTTTTCTTTATGTCTAGTGTTCCCAAGGAACTTCGATACAGGAGCATATTAAGTGCCACTGGGTGCTGGCGTCTAACCTCTGACCTGTCGGAGCAGTGTGCAGCTCAATAATTGATGTCTGCGTGTCTTTACGCCAGGGAAAGAAGCCTCACCTGCAACAAGCCTGGTTTCACACGCACACCCGTATTGATTTTGTTAACTGAGCCCATTGTGATAAAGTGAGGAGTAGCCGGAGAGTCACTTTCAGACTCACAGCTCTAGCTGTATCCTCCAGTTTCCCTAATTTTCAGTTCTGGAAAATCACTGAGATACAGTGTATTCAGAGTAAAGTGTCTTATTGGTTCATTGGCTCAATGGTTAAAGCTCTGGGTTACTTCTCAGAAGGTTGGAGGTTCAAACACCAGCACCTCTAAGCTGCTATTTTTTGGGCCCTTGAGCAAGACCCTTAACCCTTTCTGCTCCAGGGACACAGGAACGTGGCTGACTAGAAATTTCTTTTTTTGTTATCTACACTTCAATTTTGTCTAATTATGAAAGGAATTGTAAATACCATAAAGGTAATTGTTACTAGTGAGTATAGAATTTTTTTTAAATAGTTTCGATTGCATTTACAGACATCTGAAATGCAGGTCTAGATATTATTTATAGTTTTTATAGGTATAGATAAATTGCATTCCTGCTAGTTAAAATTCCAAGGTGACGTATCAATAATTTTATTTTAACTAGTCACGTCAGGATTGAAGTACTGATATGTGCAACGGAATTTGAATAGAAGTCAAGGGTAAAATCTGACTAGTTGTAAGTAAGTTACAGATATCTACTGTACAGTGGACATTCCCATTAGTAAGAATTGAATTGATGATATCAACAATTGCCATTACGACTAGTCAAAATTGAATTGTTGATGTCATTAATGAAAATCACTGCTAGTCAATGTGGCATTATGGATATGTTGGCGATATGGATATGTTGGCTTTCAAGTCTAACAAGTCAAAAAGCAATTGTTGATATCTAGAATTCCTATTACTGCTACTTGATTAAATGTTAAAACGGCTTGCCATACTCCATCTGGTCCTTGAGATTTCAGTCCAAGACCTAGTACAACTATACTGGGGAGCCATCCAGGGGCATCCTTGTAAAATGCCCAAACCACCTCAACTGGCACGTCTCAGTTTGGAGGTGCAGTGGCTCTACTCCGAAGGTCTCTTTAATTATTGAGTCCCGCACCCTACCACAGAGAAAGCAACCATGTGAAGGAAACTCATTTCTGCCCCATATCCTTTTGATCCCTTTCCTTGACACAAATGATGACCGTATGTTAGGATAGATATATAGGTTGACCGATAACCAGAGAGCTTTTCTACAAAGTAAGGTCTTGCAGGAAACAGCCACATGCAAATTACACCAAAGACTTTATTTCAGCAAGCAAACTGCTCATAGTGAATATACACAGACGACAGCTGCTCTGACAGTAAGGCTGTAGTCCATACAGCTGCACTGACCCATAAAAATATTCTTCCAAAGCTTTTCTCTGTCCTTTCAGCTGGCTTGGTCATGGTCTTCACTCTGTTTTGTCCATTAAGTACCACTTCAAATATTGATGAGTCTCTGAGGTGTTGCTCAGGGGCTAGTGTGGCTGAGAGGTATCTTTTAGGCAGTGGGATTTTGCCACCAGCCTCAGGAATCCCAGTTGTCGAACCAAATGTTCAGTTTCTGAAGGCTCAGAGGAGATCGTGGTCTTGGTATGTGTAGAATAGAAAGGCCCTCAAGGTGCTCGAGAACCTCACCGCCTCTGAATTTTCCTGGTACCTCTTGGAACAAAGTTGTGAGACGATGTTCCGTATTTGAAGTTAATGTAAACATAAAGCGTGGTATCTCGTATATTGTCTAAGATGTTGTTTGCTTTATATCACCAATACATTTTGGTGGAAAATTCCCACCTGTCTGAGACAAATCAGTGTATGACATTGACTCTGAAAAACAATCAACCGAGCTTAAAAATAAAGGAGCGTGCACAAAGACTTCTAATAGCAAGAAGTAAGCTCGGGGCTGATGCAAGGGTTTCAATATGCTGCATTTACGCCAATAGCTCTGCTGCTTTTGGTCAGGTTTCCATGTAATGGCCGGGTCCTGTCAGTCAGTTAATGGTGACTGTTACAGGAATCCACCAATAGAAGTATAACCAGAGAGAGAAATGCAAACAAACAGGGGCCAAAAAGAGTAGAGAGGGAGGACACTGAAGTTTTAGCAAGACAGACACGATCGCCATATTAATACCATATCAGACATTGTACACAGTTAAAAGAGCCGACGTTACCAAGCACATTTAATTTGAACTAGAGCTTGAATAGATCTGTTTGCGGTATTATAGCACTTAAAAAAATAAACAGCAAGTAAGCAGCACTTCTGTGAGCGGTGATGGACGTTCAGCAAGACGTTAGGCAGCGCATGTGATTAAGAAACATTCTTCGGATGGTTATGAGTTGCTGGTTTCTGAAGGGGTTCTAACTGGCACCTTTGTAAAAGATTGAAAACTAGAACTAGAAATCACTTTATAAGCATCTTAAAGAGATTCCAAAATAGGATGAACAAAACATCTCTTATTATGTTCTGAAAATAATCCTGGACTATCTTTAAAACCCGGTTGCATGGTTCAGCTTGTAGGGTCAGGTAGCTCGGTCGACACCACTGACTAATAATTGGGTGATATCGGATAGTGCATCTTATTGGGGTTCGGGGAAACGGGCACGTTGCGTGAAGATTCATTTTCTGGAACTTGGAACTTTCTCTGGAGAAAAAGAATGACAACTAGAAAATCCAATACAAATGCAAGTAAAAAGTATGATTATGTTAACTTAATTTAGTTGAACCAGAAATTCTATTTGTGTATTTTTATTTTTATTTATATTTCTGTATTAACTAGACATTATGTAGCTGGCACCTTTTTTTAACGTGTAGTTTGTCTTGATGCTGCCAGTTACACTGACAGTACGACTGACTGAATAATATGGTAGCTAACATTATTTGAAGGGTGAATATGACTTCTTCTTGTTCTTGGAATCAAGAAAACATTTTTGCTGAAATTACTCTGGATTGTCGGCTAGTTCTGGTGTCAAGTTAATTCTGTATTTAGGTAAACAGGAGAAAGTGGCTTATGCTAAACATGCACCTTAAAGTTACAAAGTTACTTCCAATTTGACCCAGTTTTTGAACACGACCATTTTTTGTGCATAGCGTGTATAAACCCGGGACATGTTTTGGTGAAGGTGAAAAGTTGCGAGTGGGTTTGAGCCTGGTATCCCTTCATTACAAATTTCCGTTGAGCATCAGAAGCCGTGCTGATTGACAGAGCTCCGTGTTGGTTTTCCATCAGCGGGGAATATGGCGAGCACTCAGCAGGGTGTGAAATTAAAGATGCCCTCTTACATCTGCATGAGCCTAAAATCACCATCAGAATCAGATCCACATTTTAGCATGAGGTCAGTGATGATATTTGAAGGTCAGGTGTGGGCCATGAAGAAGGCTTGAGATACAGTATGTTCATCTGAGCAAATAACATGCGAAACACCGTATCGCTCCGATTAGTGCAGTTTTTATAATGTAATTAAACTGATTGTGAAAAATGACAAGCGATGGGAAAATATATTTGCAATAGAAAAAAAAAACATACATTTTACAGTACTTCTTACATTTACATTTTGAACTTGGCAGTACTCGTTAAAAATTTCAAACGGCATGATATTTTTCTTTTTCCGTTACATGTAGAAGTGAAAGATCAGACATTAAATCGCCATTCAAAAGATAACTCAGTGGAGTTACGTAAAATTTAAGTTTGTTAATTTAGGTAGCTAGTAAAGTCTTGTAATTTAGCTATTTATCTTGTTACATTAGTTGGCTAGTGAATTGTTGCTGATATGCCATTCACTAATCAGCAAGACAAATTCTAGGTTTGTCCAAGTTAGCAGAATAAGTTTCTGATTGCTTAATGAGCTAGCTAGCCACGCAGGATCATATGGCCAGCTCTTTTTACTTGTCAATACTTGAAATGTAGAGAAACTTTTTTACACTCAAATGCAGATTTTTAGCCTTAATGATTTTGCTTCCAATTAAGATTTTGACACAGTACAAGCTAACACAGCTGCTCAAATGTTCACCGCTGTATAGGATAAGGTGACCATTAGTCCTCTTTTTTCAAAGACATGTCCTCTTTTTTTTAGGGCCTAAAACATGCGTCCGGGGTGATATCTTTAAATTGGCGAAAATGTCTGGGATTCGGCTTTTGCTTTCTACAGTCGCCATTCATTCTGTGGGTTTCTGTCTGCCCCATGCCGCTAAACTTCCCCCCAGTGTCCTGTTTTCTGAGAACCAAAAGATAGGAAAATGTTGTTCAGTCATTTATTCAAATCTGAATCTTTGTGACCTCATGGACCAATGATGCGTATATTTTCATCACATACGCAAAATATTTCAGCTTCTGGGTCATCATCAAGTATACTGTAGGACGTAAAACTACAAGTATAATGAATAATGTAAACATTATGACCTTAAACTAGCTAAGAAAATAACAAAAATGCATTATATAACGTTGTGACTGCTCATCGCTTCATTAGTAATAAGTGTTCTTGCCTTGGTGTCTTGCTTCTGTACACGTTCTTCCTTTCCTTCTGCGAGGACGTTATCTCAAGTGTCTGTGGGTTGTGTATTGTCTTTCTGTGTTATGGGATTGAGGCAGCGAGTGGGGCGGGCTGCCTGACTCTTGCGTGTGTTTTTACTTTAATTTGTCTGAGCTGTTTGTTGAGTGGTCCAGTGAAGCGTGTGGTGACAGATGATGTGAATTATTGATCGCAGCTTTCCTGTAGCTGAGTGTACCGGGCCTTGTCCTCTGCCTCTCTCCACCCCTCACTCCTTCCCTCCTTATCTCTCCTTCACTCTGCCAGAACTGCTCTGCTTGCCCTTTACCCTCGCACTGCCTGCTCGACCAGAACTTTGACTCGAGCGAGACGAGAAGAGGGGAGATGTGGCTGAGGGGAATCTCCTGTGCTGAGAGCTGAACGCTGATTTCTGCCCTTCGCAGGTCGCTGTGGATTTCATACCCTCAGAACAAAGTAGAGGTCAGAATTTTCTGCTTGAGACTGGTTAAAGCAGTGATCACTTATATTTTTCCTTCTCCCATTAGAGCCCCTTTAGAAGGAGCTTTGGTTGTTGTATGAGGATTGGTGGTTAAACAGGCTTTTCCTATGACTTACAATAATCATATATCATTCCTCCATCTTCAGTAAATGCTTTATCTTGGTCAGGATTGCACTGGATCAGGAGTCTATCTCAGGAACCCTTCCTTGTGAGGCCAAAGCATCTACTGGTGGTTTTGTTTCAGAAGGTGAAAGGAAACTGGAGAACCTGGAGGAAGCCCATGCAGACCAGGCAAATCTCCACACAGACAGTAACCCAAGCTCAGGAACAAGCAAGATCAAGACCTCAACTGACTCAAGTTGATTTGGTTAAAAGCATCAGCCAAATGACAAATGTAAATGCTACCCACCGCATCATCATAAGGTGGCACTACTACTAATCTACCAAGTATTGCCCACAGAAACCTTGCTGTAATTTGGATCTATGGTTTATGACAAAATTACTACAGATGCATCAAATATGTGTAATCATAGATGAGAACTTCTCAAGGAGCTTCTCAAGGATTCTTGGATAGATAAAGGTTCTTATCTTCCAATAGTGGTTTTACTTGGACCTTCACTAGGAAATACTTTTTTGTATGGTTCTACAGAGGACCATTAAGGGTTCCCCAAGTAGGTTCACCCAAAGAGACAAACAGAATGTTTATAATCTTGCAATCATCTGTATAAGACCATGTCTGTTACACACAGTTCGATGTATCTGTTTCTTATTGGAATTGTTTTCTACGTCCAAAATCTTACTATAATTCAATTTCGAAGCACTTTAGCAGTTGACGTTTTCATCTGCCCATGCCTTGCATTATCTCTTTTTAAAAGCTGAAAAAAGGAGCCCGAAGTGCTCCTCTGTGTTTGTCTTTCTGCCCTGCCTCTGGCATGTCTCTTTTCTGGACCATTAGTGGGGACTCTCTAATGTTGGGCTAGTGCAATGGGGACCTTGTCTTGGTGATGGCATCCATGATGGAAAAAAAAAGAAAACAATTACCTTCCTGCAAAAACGTTCAACTTCATTAATATTTCAGGTAAGCCCTCATCCTTTTGGGCTGCTGTTCCTCCCCGCTGGCTGCAAAAGCTTTCTCGCGGAGTTGCCTTTAACCCAGAGAGCTTCTTACCCTGTGCCAGTGTGTGTCCTAGTGAAGAGGGCAGTGGAGTGCGAACAGTGGCTGTGCTTCGACACCCCCTCGCAGACGTCCACTGGCCATCACCGTGCTCCTAAGAAAGCGACTCATCCTGGTGATGATTAGCTGATTATTATTTTATGAGGCCATTCAGCTGGGTGCCTGCCCCCACCGTCCCACCACTCTCTCCTCCTGCTGCTTCTTTATCTCAGTCTGATGCATCTTGATTTCTCCATTAGGCAGAATTCCAAAGCCACCAGCACTCCTCCGTGGACATGCCTCACGTCAATTCTCTGTGACTTCTTAACTTCCGTTTAGGCAGTCCGTCCTCAGTATTATGAACTTCCTGAGGAAAGACTATTACCTGTGATGCCAAAAGTGAACAGCTTAATTGTGTTACGTATTGTATGTAGCAAAATTCTTGCTATAATCATGAGGGGTTTTCGAAAGTGCAGCAATTACAGAAAAGTCAGAAATGATTTTGCATTTATGTAAAAGTTTTATTCATCTTTATTGCCTTCTTTTTCCTGATCAGGGTCACGTTTGCCTCAAATTTCCTTTCTTGTCTGAGAGGATTGTAATCCAGTGTGGTCTTCTGCCGTTGTAGCCCAACCCACTTCTCAAGGTTTGACACGCTCTGCATTCTGAGATGCTTTTCTGCTTACCACGGTTGTAAAGAGTAGTTATTCACGTTACTGTGGCCTTTCTGCCAGCTCAGACCAGTCTGTTCATTCTCCTCTGATCTCTCTCATCAACAAGGTGTTGAAGATCTGCATCTCCATCTGCAGAACTGCCGCTCAATGGATGTTTTTTTTTTTTTTTTTCATACCATTCTGTGTAAAGTCTAGAGAGTGTTATGGGTGAAAATCCCAGGAGATCAGCAGTGTTTTGAAAGACTCAAACCAGACAATCTGCCAGCAACCGCCATACCATCACGGACAACGTCACTGAGATTTACCCAATTCTGATGTTTGATGAGATAGGAACATTAACTGAAGCCCTTGACCTGTATCAGCATGATTGTAATAAATTTGTTCTTATGTCTCAGACAGCATTGTTTTTTGCCCCAATCTTGTCATTGCTCATTCTGCCTATATTTTGACTCAATGCCTGATTCTACACCTGTGTGCTCGTAGAAACAGTGCATCTTCCAGGGCTCATATGTGGCTGAGATGTAGTTTCCATCTACACAACCTGCTATTATCACTGAACTACCAAGTAATAATAATAATAATAATAATAATAATAATAATACATTAAACATCATAAAAATAATAATAATAATAATAATAATCCTGCTGGTTGGGTTGAGGTGAGAGAAAATGTATCTGCCAGAATTTTCATTCCTACTCCCCCCCCC
>JAOVYU010000026.1:20757921-20782013 GCA_025674565.1 Synodontis membranacea
AATAATAATAATAATAATAATAATAATAATAATAATAATAATAACAACAGGAGAACATATGTTAATATATCAGAATTTAGATGAAGACATAGAGGGCCTATCATTGTTTTAACCAGTTGATTGTCAAAGCATCGTTGCAGTGAAATTAGCTGAGACATACCACAATCTGTTTTTAACATTCTGTGCTTCTTCAAAACAAGATGCCAAATTTAAAAGCTGCTTTAAATTTTTTTTATTGTACCATTTTTCCCCAAAATGGATAGAGATGTGTCAGGATCATGAGGTAGACACAGACTGGGGCCTAGTTGGGGGTGTGTGTGTGTGTGTGTGTGTGCGCGCGCGCGCGTATTTCTCTCTTATTGCGATGCGTTCAAACCGGGGAGTTTCAAATAATAAAAACGCCCTAAAGTAAACCATGCAATGGATGACAGTACTTCCGTCTTGAAACTGAGCTTGAGCGTCTCCCTCCGAAACACACTGAATGACATTAGAAGTTTTAATGGCAAACATTTTAAACCCTTTCTTCTTTTTTTCTCGAAAAAAACGAAACAAAAAGAAAATAACCTAAAAGGACGATGTGATCTTCACAGAGGTGTCACGTATTCACAATTATGTACATATGAATCAATATAAAAGAGTTATTTAAGAGAATATGTTATTATTCTATTTCCATTTTTTTTGTACAATAAGTGATTAAATTCTTTCCTTTCGTCCAGTTTCAAAGTCTTTCCCCTGTTTGTTTGTTTGTTTGTTTCTCTCTCTCTCTCTCTCTCTCTCTCTCTCTCTCTCTTCGTGTCGCCATGAGTAGAGTGGCGTTCCTGCATGCTCACAACCCGACAGGACGCGATCCGCCTCCGTGAGATTTCTATCTGACCCGTGGTTTGGTTTGTTTTTGTTTTTGTTTTAATTTTTTGGGGGGGATTTTTGGGACGTCTGAAGGTTCCTTGATGTCCGTTAAAATGAGCGCGTTTTGTTCAGTGCGTCGCCGAGAACTTCATGCGCTTCTGTTTTTGCCGCTGGTTGCAGAACCAGACGCGCACCACGTTCTTTTTCAGGTCGAGCTTCTCGGCGATGGCGGCGATCTTCTCGGACGAGGGCCGCGGCTGCACGGCGAAGTAGGCCTCGAGCGAGCGTTTCTCCGGCGCCGCGATGGACGTGCGCTTGCGCTTTTTGTCGCCGCCGCTGAAGATCTCGGGCTTGGCCATCTTCTCGCGCTGCGCCCTCTCGGCCTCCTCGAGCCACGCTTCGAGGATGGGCTTCAGAGCCACCATGTTGTTGTGCGAGAGCGTGAGCGACTCGAAGCGACAGATCGTGCTCTGGCTCAGGCACCCAACACCGGGTATCTTGAGGTTAGCGAGAGCGGCGCCCACATCTGCCTGGGTCACCCCGAGCTTAATTCGACGCTGCTTGAAGCGCTCGGCGAACGCCTCGAGCTCGCGGGGATCTGGCTCGGCGTCCCCGGACACGGCGCCGGCGCTGGCGAGGGAGGCGTGCGCTGCCAAGGCGTGGTGCGGGTGGTGTACGTTGACGGCCTGCGCGTGCGGGTGGTGATGGTGCTGCGCGTGGTTGATGGCCGCGGCCATGTGCGAGTGCGCGTGCGACGCGCCCGAGGCCACGTCCGCTGCGGTCGGCATGCCACCAAGCGAGATGGCGGGGGAGAGGTGCTCGAGCAGGTCGCCCTCCAGGCCCTGAGCCGGCTGGTGATGGTGAGGGTGATGTGCGTGATGATGATGATGAGACGTGAGCACGGACGGATGGTGCAGGTGGGCCGGGGAGGACGTGGGGGTGCCTGTCATGCTCGTCATCGTGGTCATGGTGTGGTACGTGGCGTCTGGCTTGAACGGGTGGCTCTTCTGGGCCACAATGTCCACCGCGGCCAGAGCCTCTGCTCTCTGCAGCAGCGTCTCATCGAAACCGGCGAAGATGTTTCCCTGCAGCTTCGAAAACAGAGAGAGAAAGCAAAATAAGAACCTAAAATACTGAAAATCACTCTTTAGGACTGTTCTAGTTTAAACACATCTTTCCAGACATCATGATGTAGAAGCACAAGAAGCGACATTTATTTATTTATTTATTTATTTTTTCCATCTATACTAGGGTTTTTTTTAATTATTTTTTATTTTTTAATAATTTTACTAATAGCACCTAAATTAAATACAATCAAAACAACAACAATCTAATATTCTTTGCAATTATATAGTCAGATATACTTCCATTTTTTTATTTGTTAAGTGTACACATTTTCTCTTATTTCGATCCCTACAAATTAAAGTTAAAAGATTCTCGTAAGATCTTTACGTTTTCTGGGCAGAAACCTGTACAACGTTGCGGAATTTCTTCTTGAAACAGAAATGCTTCCTAACAGCAGAGCCCTGGACTCACAATTTCTAGAGACTTTCCTTTTAAGAAACTACTTTTTAAGATGTTCTTTACTAGGATTTTTGAAAATTTGTAGACGAACTTTTCAACCTAAGTCAACTTGTTCATCAGTCTTGTACAGGTTTACTGTATAAAACAGCCTTACAATCATTTAATTTTTTTTATATATATATAAATGTGTATTTAAAAGAAAGAGAAAACTAGAAACCTACTGTGATCATTAAGAGAACATGTCAGCATTTCCTCACATAACACAAATAGTTATTTTAGCATCAAAAGAAGACAATTAGTACAGAATAATATAGTGTAGCAATTTATATAGTATATAATATAGAAATAAAGTTTCCTTATATCAAAGCATGATTGTTTTTTCAATACATTGCAAGCTTGTTCGTTTTAAGGGAACGTTCATGCTTTTCACGTGTGATTGTCATCATCACTACACCACTGTTATTTCAGATATGGTGAAGATGAAGGCGAGTGCGGATCTTACCGACGGTGTGGGCAGACATGCCCGCCGGATCGCCTCCGAGCTGGAGTGCAGAGGTGTGTATTTGGGTTCGTGGAGAATCGGATGCATACTGAAAGCTTGCTTGCTGTTCATTGACATCATGATTGCAGAAGTTGGTGAGGGTCGTTTCTCGTCTTAATCGTTTTAAATCGCTTTTGCTCCGATCTTGACACGTATAGGAAAACGCAGTCGGGAAAACGTCACGACGAGGACAGGTAGCCCACCAGTCCCTGCCTGGGAGGTCTTCTTTCCGAGTGGAAAAAATCAAATCGCGCCTGTCAACAGCCTTGACACGGCCCAGGTATTGACGCAGGCGTCTAAATATAAACGTTTCCCGGACTCCGCCCACACAGCGAGACCTGGCACGCCCCCTCTAACCTTACTCTATCACCATTGGGCAAATTATACTCGAGCACGCTCTCGTCCTGTGACTCCCACCTTTCCAGCTGCTGAATTAATGTCTAGGGGGAACAGGGCGTGGCCTGTGGATAGACCCCGCCCATGGAGTGTTTTCATTGGTGCTGAAAAAAAATGTGACCGTTCCGCACGCTGCTAAATTAAATAACACAAGTGCCCCAGGTATGCCAGGTAATGACTCCCCAGTGAAGTAAAGAATAGGAATCGACCGATATCACATTTTCTTATCCGATACTGATACTGAAAGTTTGAATATCAGTTGACATCAATATCCCATCCGCTATTTGTTTCTTAAAAAAAAAAAAAAGTTTAAAAAAGATTTTTTTAAAGCACAACTTCACTTAAAAATAACCTAAAGGTGAAGATATACCTGAGTAAAACATGACTTACACAAAACCATTAAAAAAAAATCTGTAAAATTATCCAATTGTATTGCAAATATAATAAATGTTATGAAATACCCTAAAAAAAAATCAATGCTAGCAAAAAAAAAAACAACTGATCATAATCATGTATGATCTTTACATGGAAAGATTTCTAAGAAACACTAATTTCAAAATCCTTTTTTATTTTTATTTTTTTTTACATTTCTTACAGTATCAGATCAAATTAATATTTTTTTTTTTGGTCAAATATCTGATCCACCAGTTTTTTCTGCTATCAGACCATTACGGATAATGAGTATCAGGTCAATGGCATGTCTAGTCAAGACTGTATAATATTCCCCAGAACGAGGACTAGTATAAAACTTCATGCCGTTACATTTCCAAAGTGTTTTTGTTATTTAATTATCCCCATTATGGTTGGCTGTATCGATAATCCTGATATTAATAGGATTAAAAATTTCTAGTGCTTGTTAGTGATTCTTATTTAAATTCCTCCAGTGAAAGGTGACATTGATGATCTGATAGTTGCATCTCTGAGAGGCAAGCCATACAATTTCATGCATGAATTAATTATTGCCCTTTTACTTTGTGGTACACACCACAATATGGATTCCCAATTAGTGTATAAACAGCTCAAAATGGATAACAGCACAATGAAATATTTATCATAAAACCACTGGTCAAAGAATAAAACCGTAAATCAAATGCCTTATCAAGGCATCAGATAATAGCTGGATTGCATCTTATGTGATGTAAAAGTAGCGATAACGCTAAGTCAAAAAAAGTTCAGAAACTCAAAGCGACGACATGACATATTCCCATAGCTAATTTTGCTAAACAAGATGTAGCTCATAGGGCATGTATACTCATGGATAAAGGGCAGAGTGTCAGACAGGCCTTTTTTTTGTGACGCACACAAGCTGTCTTGCTCTGGCTTGTATTGAGCATCACACAGTCATCACTCTAATTGGAGCTGAAACTCCAGACACTGACAATAGAAGTTCACAATAGGAGAGGGAGTCTCAGTGAGTGTGACTCGGAAACCTGAGCGCCGAGCGCTGCCAGAGACATTGTCCTCTTATACCTGGCTCTTCGTTAGGGTCTTGGCACCCTCTTATTAAATATACATCAGCGCCGTCACCTCTCCACTGGCAACCATCATCACCAGGGGACTCCAACCACACTGGGAAAGAAAGAGCGAGAGAGGCAGAGTAGAACGCAAGGCAGAAATTCAGGATGTAGAATTTAAGCACAAAGACTAGATAGAATGTGTGTGAAGGCATGCGTTATTAGCCAGACTCTACATGCTACTTGTGACCTATCTTCCTCCTTCTCTCGACACATCAGATCTCTGCTTTCTTTACCAAGCATGAATTTGCACACATGGATCTGCATTCAAGTTTTCTTCATTCAAGCCTGGGAAAGTGTTTGATTATCCTAATGGAACATTTTCTCCCATGAATATTAATGCTAGAATGGGAAATTGGTTGTATTGGCTGTTCTTCTTGGAGTATGAAGCCTAGACTCTTTGTAAATATTTACTTCATACGCAGACATTTTACATAAATCAATGAAAAACGATGTGGATTACTGTTTAAATGGTAAAAACTCATCTTCAGTCATTCTTAAGTAAAGGTCATAGCTATATACAATCATGTCATATATACAAAGAAACATGTGAGTCCTACTGTAAATTGTAGTTCTTTAGCGTCCCTGTTATTATATCCTTTAAGATATTTATTATTATTTTTAGTGGTCCAAGCATTGTGTCCTTTTAAGCCCTAATGGAACTGATTTTTAGGGGCCAAGCAGGAATTCAGAACCCCTTGTTTTTATTAGGATTGTTGTTCTTCTTCTTCTTCGTTAAAATGATTTACGCAGACCAAACCGTACAATGTACAGACCTGAATCTTGATACAAACTACCAAGACAAGCAAGGTGGACTACTTGCACCCAGTGCTATGACATTAGGTAATGACATGACATACGCCATTTTGAAATACTGTAGCTTTCAGTGCCGTGAGACAGCAACATGTACTTAATTTTGCTTTAACTATTATTCCTATATTTACTTTTAAAAAATACTGCTGGTACTATTTCCTATTTTGTTAGTTGTGTATTTATGATGAATTATACAGTTTGCAGCCTTTCTCTAGCTTTGCAAGTTATTGCACAAATCTGATGAGTTTTATAAAATACCGCCGATAAAATATCGGCACTGTGAAAGTATTAAAAGATCCTGAGGTACATGAGCCGGATTACATAGTTTGGGGAATGAGCTCCACTGCTGGATTGATGGTGGCACTATAGTTAACATTTAACAGCACTTAACATTTAGCTCTGTCTATAAGTTAACTAGCGTAATATACAAAATTTCTGGAAGCTCGTCTTAGGATTTTGTCATGTCTTTACAAAGTAGCTGTGAAAATACCCAAGTGACTTAGAAATCTTAATAATTATCAAAAACATGTTGACGTTAAACAACATGCACGCCAATCAATCCTAGTGGGCGGGGCTTAATTTACTCAAACAGCTGTAACTCTTCTTTGGTTGTATGGATGAAATTCTGAGAAGCTGTACAAAGTTTTGGGGTGTGATCATGCATAAGATCCAAAGCATTAGGATCAGCTTATGACAGATTCTGCCCACAAGCTGTCAGAGTCTTGAACTTCCAGATCACCTCACCTCCATAACATCCACCTAACACCTATCGAGCATAATTCTGTCTCCTTTCTCCCCCACTCACAACAAATGGTCAATGGATATTCCATTGCACAACTGTGTACTGTCACGTTAGACTCTGCCACTTTACTGCGGACACGAACTTTGTTGCACTCTATGGTTTGTATAGTTCACAAATCTAGACTGATCCTAAAACTGCATTTTTTATTACTTTACCTCATCTCATAGCTTCACTGTGAGCCACTGTTTAACTAGCCTGACTTGATTGCACCTACTTCCACAACTATGTTCCGCTGCCTCGTTGTACGCACCGGACTCAGACTTGTGTCTTGTTGCACCGTCTTCTGTTGCACTGTCTCTTGTTGCACTATTTTGCATCCCATTGTTAAATGTTGCATGCTGAATGTATGTACTGTCTGCACCTGTGAACATAAGGAACGGAATTTCGCTCAACCGTATACTTTGTATATGGATGAATGACCATAAAAGACAGAGTTGAGTTAAGTTGAGTTACATTCAAATAAGGAAGCCAATCGAGTTGATCTTTGGTGTACTGAATTGTTGTTCTAAACTGTCAATGGATTTTGAATAACAACTGGATTATTAAAGAAAAAAAAAAAACATAGCTGTCATCGGCCAATCAGCTTTCAGGGTTCATGTTACAGAACTAACGTCGAGCTACCATCACGGAACGAACAGTATGTTTATCTATAACCTCTTTCAGTGTAACCTGACATTATTGTGTTTGGTCTAAGGGAACATGTTTGAAGAACTAATAAACTGCCAACCAACATACTACTAACAGCATGCTGTTTTCTCATCCATGTCCTTCTCAACATCAGAGACAATGCCGTTGTGGCAAAGAACAACAGTGGCAACGGATACACAAAGAAAACACATCAGAAGCTTGTTGTCTTTTTCCTTTGTTTCGGAAAAGAATCCGTGTTTTAGAACTGTGCAAAACTACACATGGGTACAGATGTCTGCACATAATGTTTGATAGAAATATCCTAAGACCGTATTTTCATCGGGGAAACAAAATTGTTTACAATCATTTCAAATGACCTTAAATGTCCTAACAAATTAAAATGACAACAACATGGCTCAGACTCCATAGAGAACCTAATGTATATCGTTGAATACAAGAAATGATTCAAATTGTTCTGTATGACACCAAATTGTTCCACAAACAAAACATTTCATGGTATCATATTTTTCTTTGCTCAGGAAGACATTGCATGCTGCTTTGTTTTGGTGGAGGAAGAACTCCACAAGAGCAATTGTAGTTTTGTTTAAAATAAACAATCAAACAAATAAATAGTTTGGTTAGTGTTTTTTTTTTATTTAAGTTTTTAATAAGCGCATGCATATTAAATCTTTCCAACTTCCTTTACATGTTTCAAAAAGGTTCATCAGTATGCTCTGGGCAAAACTGTTGGCTTTTATCTCATGCTTTATTACATGGAGGACATTTCAAATGTTGCTCCAATGAATCTTCTTCTTCTTCTTTTAGAAAAACAGAACTGTCTTACCGACCTTCCTGGCCTTCTTGACCTACCTCCATTCGCTCCCAGGTTTACCTGCCATTTCCCATCCAGGCAAGAGTGTCCATACAAACGCTGGAAAAGCACAGATCAATAGATTAACTGAGTGCTTATGAATTATGCAGAGGAGCTTTACAGCAGTTGGACATAAAGTGTGCCTACTCCCAAATTGATGTGTAAAAGCTTTAAAGTATGGGCCTGTTTACTTGTTCGTGAGCAGTCAGGGTGCTGAGCCTTGAGATCCCCCCACCATCCCAAAACCCCTGCAGCCATGACCCAAAAGATTTGCACCTCATAGTCGGGCTAAGACTATAAACAGGTGAGGTGAAGGACAGCAATAATGCTGATGAGGACTGGATCAGAATTTAAAAACTGCAGCACCCTTAAATTTATTTATTTATTTATTTATTTATTTTTATCAGAGCTTCTTCAGTTTATATACTTGAGTAATCGTACTTTCTTATTTTACTTAATGCTACTTCATTTTGTCAAATTTATACTTCACCTGAAATTGAATACCTGTAACTTTGCTTAATTACATTCCACGTAATTACATTTGTTTTTAAATACGACTTTAAAAGCACTTGAATCAACTGAAATGAATTGAATCAGCTGACAAAAAAGTGATCGACAATCATGCCAATTCGTCATCTGCTTTGACCTTCTCATTGCTACTCAACAAAGTCAGGTCTATAGCTACTTGTATGCATCTGAAGAACGTGAGGATGTTCATCCCTGACTCTACTTCAGTAAAATGTTAAAATATGCTGGATTAAAATGACGCATAGCCTTTAAGTTCTAGCATTAGCCTGTAAAATTTACCTGCTAGCCTTCTAGTTTTCTTGCTAATTCCAGCGTAGACTAGCACTGATTCCTGCAGCTAACATAAATCAGCTAGGCAGCAAGTCAGATTCTAGCTAATGGTAAATACTGTACATTTACATGATATTTTACATCTGATTAATTCATAAGCAAACCACATAGTGTTAGTTATTTATATGAGCAGCGACCGTACGGAGACTGACCGATATTTTCAGTCAAGACAACATAGTCACTGTTTAGATAAGCAATAAAAAGTTACTTTTAATATGAAAACAGGACATTAAGTACAAATCTGACAAAAATTACTTTTTTAACTTTAATACTTGAGTATGTTTTAAAGTACAGACATTTAGTTTGTTATTAAAATACAGATTTTTTTTTTTAATTGTTTTTGGACTTTTGCATTTTTAATTTCATGTATGATGATCATCATGATGATGATGATGGTAAAAATAATAATAAAATAAATGAATAAATAATAGTAATAAACAAAATAAATTTTGTATTATTATTATGATTATTATTATTATTATGATTATTATTATTAGTAAAAATATTATTATTATTATCATCATTATTATTATTATTAATAATAATAATTATAATAATAATAATAATAGTAATAATAATAATAATATTCAGATATTTCTTTTTATCTATACCATCATGTATGTATGAGATCTTAGTATTTTTTCCAGCCCTGTAAATATTCCCGTTATATCTTGGTTACATATTTTACGCATGATGGTTAGAGATGCAAGAATAGCAGTCGCCTGACTTGTTCTACATCATTTGTAATCTTGAATTTGTATTTGTACATTTCCATATACTCACGATTTACATCCAAAATTTCCATCCTTTTTTGCTCTACATGAATAGACAGGAGTAAACAAAGAGAAAATAAACAACAAAATGATGTAAATATACCAGTGAACAGATGAAGGCAGGTTAATGATATGTAAATTTCAGTTTCATTTCGGTCTCTGGCGCTATAGAACAGTGCAAAAGAAGGAATTTTTTTTTTTTATTGTTTTTTTTTTCCCTCCTCCCCAAGCTGGGGAGAGTACTAGCGGCTCCGTTTCATCTGTACTCCCAACTGTTTTCCACAGAAGCAGAGTGACACATTGAGACAGATGTGTTGCATGTTGATAACTGGCAGGCTTGTTTAGAAGCCAAAGATGAAATGCAGAAAAGAGGAAGAGGCTCAAAAAGCTTAAATATTTGTCTTGGATCTCCTTTCTTCTTTATTTATTGAAATATTAATGGCTTTAGCTTGAGGCCAAATGTGTTTATGCATAGCTTTCTGTATGTAGGCTGAAATTTTGAGTGATGCTCTCCTATTGATTTCTTTCATTGTGAGATTTTCCTTTTTCCAATTACAGGTCACGAGCTGGTCGTGTCCATCACCTGTCGTTTCAGTGTACAGCACTATCCTGTCTTCTTCCTCTCCCGTATCTCGCTTCGCTCGTTTCATTTTTCATTTGGAAGATCTCAGTAAAAATTTTCATCGGGAAAGCCTGTGTGCATGTGCTTTGTGTTGTGTTGACAAGAATGTGTAAAAGATTGTATAGAGTTTTGTCATTTTTATAGCATGGTTCAGGTGCAATAGGCGATTATCTTTATATCTTACTAGTACAAATAACCTGGAAAATATAAAGAATATGAAAAAAATAATAATAACAATAACAATAATAATAATAGTGACCTCAGCATCAGGGCATTAAAGTGCATTTTCTGTTTGAATAGCAGTCCAGAGTGTACAGTATTTTTGGATGGGCACGCCCAATCCACTTTCACTCCACCCCCATTTTAGTCTGCAAGTGTCCAATGCAGCCAGATAATTTTCCTGTCAGCTAAAAATCACCCTAAGGCTAGCGTTAGGGTTAACCCTAAAAATAACCGTAAGGTACACAAAAAAAACTAACGACCTAAACTGGCCAAATTTATGAAAAACCTTACCTAATGCCCACTTATGGATAGTCAATAAGGCTGCTAGTGGGAAAAGATATGATGTAAATCACCTTCAAATCACTTGTGACCATTACTGTAACTTACACACATTGTGCCAGACTACAAAGAACACACTATATATATATATATATATTCCTTTTCACTGAATATAAATTTGTGTTAATTGGCTGCATCATGCAACAATCCAAAGTGTGTACATGTCAAACTGTGTACATGTCAAGTAAATGCTATATTTTGAACCATTTTCTGCAATTTTGGTATTCAGACATTAAATATTTTAGACTGAATGTTAAAAATTAGTTCTAAACATGACTTTTTTTTTTTTAAATGACACACAAACGTTTATTACCAGATGCACCCATGTTCCAGAAACCATGTGATCACCCTCGCTATTTCTCATAAAATCATATAATTCCACTTTATGTTGCCACCAAATCTCAACCCGTGGGGAGATATGGTCTGATATGAATACGTGATCGATGTGACACACTGTTGTGGTGTTTCCTCACACCAGAGGCAGTGAGGGTTCCTGCAGGTGGTCAAATGAAAAAACGCAACATAGGGAGAGACGGTGAGGACTACATTTCCGGGGTCTCTGGGGATGAGGGGGTTTGCCTCTAAGACCGGGGGCCTGCAGGGGGGCAATCTGAACCCCAGCTGGTGCAGGTCGGGGTGTCATTGTGCTCCATGGCTGCCTCTTCATGATGCTAACAGGATTAGCGTACGGAGCACACCCGTTCCAAGCAGATTTGGGCTGTTCCTCCAGAGTCTCGTCTGACCTGAGGCTTTGAGGAACTTTGAATTCTGCTTTGATAGGCCATAATGCTGGCGCTGAGGGAGCTCTCGGAAAACACACCACATCTTCTTCTGGTTCTTCATCATGTTCTTCCACTCTGAATGGATGAAAAAGGGATCATAAATACTGAGACGCTGTCCTTCTCAAAGAATTTAAAAAAAAATTTTAATTTTAAAGCAAAAACACAAGAAACAGAGTTTAAGCGTCACCGACCCACACTTGTCTTCTGTAACTGTCATGTTAAAACCATTCCTTTTAAATTCACATTTTGGAAAGATTAAAAGTTGTGATTTGAGTTTATCTCAGTTTTGATTTCTTTTGAATGTGAAAGGATTTGTATTTAGGGCTGTAAGATCAGCCAAGAATGAGACCAACATTTACACAGGCGTATATCCTTCCTAAGACTGTCCCTACATTTCACCCTAAGCAACACTGTAATGAATGATCTAGGATGAGTTTTCAAACTCGGCTCAGTTCGCCAGTTTCAGTGAATGCTCCAAATGCTCTCGCCCCAAAGAGTCTGGATTACGGTTCGTTTCTTTTTTGTGTTATTTGGTTGACCAATTGTGAATACAAATGATGAAAATAATCACTTTTTCTGTAAACAATTTATTTATAAATGTCACACATTAATCTTGTGATTTTGCAGCTCAAAAGTATAAAACATGGTGGTGTGAAGAGTTGTGTGGTTAGAGGAGGAGATGGTGGCACTCCATGACATTTTTAAAAAAAATTTAATTCCTTCTCAACGACATTTGGGGTTTTTTTTTTAGTTTTTTTTTTTATTATTATTTTAACAGTAACATAACTTCAGACTCCATCAGTATGGATTTATCCAATGAATATTATATACAATTTTCAAATAATACTTCTTTTGAACCATTCTAATCATGAAATTTCCTCCAGCCGAACACAGTAGGTTTGAGCTGACTTTGGTGCTTGGACCCCTAAATATAATCATTTTGACAATACGGGTTTCCACCGCTGTAACAACAAATCATACATAGATGCCACTTTGAGAACCACTGGAACCAGTTAGTAATAACTCTAAAGTGTTTCAAGCATTTTTGTAAGAAAGAAGGTGAAGAGGTTTTCGACAGGACTGCAAGAGAATTCCAGAACAAGCTGAAGAATATGAGATAAAGATACACACATGCACAAAACCAACTGAGACACTCGGGGCAGCCAAACACTCACGAATCTAAGTGGTTATTGGTACAAAAGAGAAAAAAGAGTGCATTTGAAGTGGACAGAAACTTCATAAGAGATGAAGAGAACCAGCAAGTGCACTTTGGGAAAGAGTGGAAGCAAAGAGTTTTCTTTCTCGCAGCTCACTTAAAGGAGACTGAGTTTGGGTCTTTTTTTTTTTTTTTTTTTTTTTTTTTTTTTTAAAAAAGGACCATACAGTATGTGAAAACACCATTGGAGTTCTTATCTATCAGTGTAGGTGCACTGGTGCTCCACCTGGAGGCACAGCGCTCATACCTGACATTGAATGGTACAGCAGAACACCGCTCTCATTACAGCAACAATGAAATAATTATGAATGCCGCGGCGAGACTTCATCAGAGGAATATCTATTGTATTATTTATTCAGTCCCCTGGTTCGGGGAGAACACATATAAACTTCTAGCCACTCTCTTTCCCTTGCACAAACACACACACACACACACACACACACATGCTCCTCTGCCTTTTAAAGCGGTGCTTCGTTCTTGCTGGTTTTCTCTGAGCTTCTCTAGGCCTCAGAATGCCTTGCCTGAACATTCATTTAGAAATGCTACTCCTGACCCTCTCAAAGGACCGTTGGAGTTTGCTCCTGTACTGTTTGGATGGCAGCGTTTCTCCAGCTTTTACTGTTCTGACGGATTCTTTATCAGAAGTTTTCAACCTGGAGATTCATTAGGTCCTGTCCATGAGCTGAAGGTCAAGACTCATGGCGCTTTCAAATCAAAACCCAGCTGCACTCGGACGACAGGTGAGTCATGTTCAGGTTATCGATCAACTCAGTGAAGCGAAAGGAAGGTTCACGTGTTTAGAAATAATATTTTAGATGGTGTGTTTGTTCGGGAGTGCTTGGTAAAGCAATGTCCAACTCGAACGCAGAGGCTGAATGAGTGGTTGACAGAAAGCGCTCAACAGAGCTACATTAATAATGCAGGACTCGCCTGGCAACGCCTCGGCTGGTGCTTGGCAACGGGCAAAGCTCTGCGATAACTAGGGTCAGAGGGAAGTAGAAGCTGACGGCAGGGTTCAGGTGCCTAGCTCCTCTTTTACTTTTCTTTCTCACCCCCTTCATCTGATCCTGGCTTGGCAGAGGAGTTCATCATGGAGCAGATGCACCTCCTGCTCAATCAGCTAAACACAAGAGGCCTTTGTTACCTTACACTGTAACACAACACACGCATCTTTACGCTCGGAGATCCCATTCCGAGATTCTGCATCAAGCTGCGTGTTGTGCTTTTACTGTAAGGACCGTACTGTAATTAATTTCTCTCTTAAGACCGAAAAAAAAAAAATGCTAAAGTTTCTATTGATGTCCTCTCAATAAACATAGATTTGAGTTATACAAATCCAGTGCATGACAAAACACGCAGGATTTTCCTTCCATTTTTCCAACTTAGGAAGCACGCATACTTCAAAACAAGTCAGGATCGTTTCCAAAGACTCTTCGTTTACCTTTTTCAAATAAAAATTAAATCATTATAAAAGAGAAGACAAACATCCCGTCAATTTTCGCAAAGCTGCTGTATATTAAGCTTTTCAAGCATCTGTTAAAAATGAGACTTGACTCTTCCAGTATCAGAACCGACGTAATTTGTGTAATAATCCATTTCAATTCACTCCTGTAGATGATTTTTACACAGGCATATAAATATATATTAAACACCTTTTTAACAAAAAGTGTTAATAATAAAATAAAAAATAATGTCAGGAACCTGAATATAATTAAAACAAATGAATCATCTCGGACATCAAACGTACCCGCAATTAAGAGCAGATCATGCTCAAGAGATTGTACTAATGCAGATGTTTATGTAGATTATTGAGACGGAATATCGTTGTTCAGCTATTTGAGCACCCTGCAAATGAAGGGATGACAGGTATGGCTGAAAAAACTACATCACAAACGACAACCGATTCCTCCTTGAGTTGATTCTTACAGATGGGAACATATAGCACATCTGTACTTAGAAAAAGTCTCAAAGTTTCAATTGCCTTTTTATTATCTCTTTCTTTTTAAGAGCATCACATCTTCATTCATTCAGTAACATTCCAGCAAAAGAGTCAGTCTGTTCTGCTAAGGTGTGCATTTAAAAGATTAATAACATGTCATATTCACTGATTTGTTCGTGTGAATTATTAACCACTGCTGCACTATCAATTATTCAAATATTAGATTTTGTTCATTTTTCCCTTTACGCACATTCGCTGGAAAAAATGCAGGTCGTGCCTCGTTTTTGGGGCTTTATTTAGAGCTCTGTCTTTCTGGCGGATCGTTCAGTACCGTGGTTTTTCTCTTCCTGATGCAAGTGCAGCTAATGCCTAATGACAAGTCAAAAACAGGAAGTAAGATCTTCACGTCAATTTCGACCTCCATGTGGTCGATCTACAGTACAAAGTAGGGAATAAACACAGATACCTCCATGTTCGTCTTTTGTTAGCAACAAGCTAGTAGCTAACCGTGCCGAGATATATTTGTACCTCCTCAAAGCAGCAAACTGTACGGTCAGGGTTATAGATTTTACAACAGATATGTCAGTGTTCATGAATCTGAAGCAAATACTAGTTTAAACACTATAGCTCTAAAACAATAAAAAAAAATAAAGCTGTGCTCTTTGGTTTCCTGTTGATGCTGTGAGACGTTCCAGAGATAGTTTTCTTTGTTGTTTCCTAGTCGGTAATTGGAAATTCCAAGAGTCACTAAGTTTAACTGAACGGAGGATAGGTAATACTTTAAAGGATCATTATAATATTCACTGACAGCTCTCGCATTCATTCACACTTTGCAGTCAAAAGTATATACAGAAATATGAATTTTCTTAAATTAGACTGAAATCGATTAGAGGATCCTGTATACGAAGTAGGATTTCGTTCCACGATTTCACTGGTTAAATAATTGAATCCAACAAAGTGATATTTCAAATTTTTACACAAAAGGTTTTCAAAAGTTTAGTTTTTTAAAACAAAGTTTCTCGTTTTTCCATCATTCTTTTAAAATAAAGTTCGACTTTAAACTTTTTTTTTTTTTTTTTTACAATGCAGTTATACAGTAGCATCCTGTATTTAAAAAAAATAACAATAATGACTGTAAATCGTGACGTCTTTTCAAGCAAATTCTAGGAAATGAACTTGAATTCCTGAAGGAGTTCCCTAAAAGAAGTTTCAACTACAAAAAGACACATTTTTTTTTATAACAAGAAATGTGAAAGATTAATTTCTAACTAACTAACTATGCTAGTTCTAAGTTAATGCAATGTCAAACCTATATATATATATATGAGAATAAAATCTAGTACAGTACTATATATACTGTATATGTACACAACGTACATGTGAACAAGTATGAAGTTTTGTTTTAGATAGTGGCAGAGAGGTAAATTTATACAGCATTGACTTTACATCGCTCCCTTTAACCATTCACTTCTTCTCTGGTCTGTTTGCGAATTGATTCTCCCAGAGGAAGGTGTATGAATATTTCAGTTACATGTTACGCTCAAACATTTGTGCATGTAAATCTTCACGTTACATATGAAGCAGCGGAGCTTCCATCCAAGGTTCCATCGTCGTTTTTTTTTTGTTTGTTTGTTTGTTTTTCCTCAACTTGTAGAAATCCACCCTGTAGCTCTGGGGTAGTGTCAGCGATGTCACTTGCTCTTCGCAGGCGGTGTGATGTGTTTGTGTTTGTGATGCCACTAGAAGACTTTATGCTAGTATATTTTACATCGGCTCGTTTCTGAGAAAGGCAGAAAAGCACTGAGTGGTGCTAAAGGAATAAACATACAAATAAAACGCGTTACTGATACCAGCAAAATAAAGACGGGGGGAAAAAAGAGAGGTTTATTGACACACCCTCTCTCTTGGCACTCTCTCTCTCTCTCTCTCTCTCTTTCTCTTTCTGCCTCTGCATTAAGAGCTGCCTGGGGGCATGCGAGCGGGCGATGATGGTTGAAGGGGGGGGTTGGGGGTCTGTTAAGAGCTGTCATTTAAATGTTTGCAGAGAGAGGGGATGTGAACGGGAGGAGGAGGCGTAAAGAGTAGTGAGTGAAGGGGTAAAGAAGGAGAAGGAGGGGGACGTTCTCTTTAATGTGCTTCTGATCTCCAGCACCAGTCCACAGCTGCCACAGCAGCAGGCTCCCCTGCTTAGCCATATGTTGCCTGCGCTGCTCCAATTATCCTCCCCAGAGCGAGGGCCCACTCGCAGCCTGTGTGGCTCGCCCGCCGGGGTCGGCTACTGTTTCAGCGTGGATCTCACTGCTGTCACCACGTTTGCACCCTGTGCACCACCACAGCACACACACACACACACACACACACACACACACACACACACACACACAATCTCCATCTCTATCTCTCTATCTCTCTTTTGTCTCTTGTTCTCACAGCCACACATTACTCAAACTAGCCATGTACTTTTATCCTCAACTGAAAGCTCAAAATTTAAGTATGCAGGAGACTTGCGAATCTTATCGCTGTTACACTTTCCAAATAAAGTTTGATAAAAGTAGCAGTAGTTTAGGTGTAATGCACGAAATGACAATGTATCATTACTTTTTACAGTGAAAGTTGACAACAAATGTCACTAATAATGTAAGGCGTGGTTTTTGTTTTTGTTTTGTTTTTGTTTTTTTACATTTTTTTTTTTTTTTTTTGGTTGTTTCAGACAACATGACAACATGCAAGAAAATATTTCTATCATCAGCTTAATGGTGTTCAATTTAAGACTACTGTATTTGCTGTGAAGCCATATGCACTACAGCAACTCCATTCATTTTCCTTAAAATCTGAGCTTTTCCCCTTAATTTTTCTTTTTTAAAAAGCTGTATTATTTTAAAAACATCATTTCAAGTACAGTAAGATGAGTTGCCAATATGACACTGTCAAATGATTACTGTAAAAGTTCTTCCTGTAAAGATTATTAAAGTAAGATTCAGTGCATTTATACTCATAACTCAATTCACATCCACAAGCAAATTTTGAACAGTAATTTACTGAGGAATGTGCAGATTTAAACAAAAAATAATAACAAATGTAGCATTATTTAACAAAACAAATGCAATTACTTTGGTGACTGATTATTGTTCAAATTTTTTTTCCCGTACAAAAGTTACAAAAGCCTTTTTGTCCAAAATTGGAACCACTCTATAATGCTATGTCTGAAAACTAGAACTAGGGAGAAAAAAACACAAGAAAATGCACCTTATAATAAAAATTCAAAAGCAAATTCAGCAAGTGACCGCAAATCAAAATGGCTGCTCAGAGCACCATCAGTAAACACAGTAGCACTTCGTTACTTTACTGAGCATTAGTTCTGGCGTTGCGTAATGAGTCTGATTATTTTCTGCTTGGGAAGATGAATGCCATGCCTGTGATGGTGATTTGCTTTCATGAAGTAATAGCCCTTTGATCGTCTCATGGAACAGAGGACGAATGGTCAGTAATTGCTGGCCTGTGCTCCTATTGCATGAAGACACATGGAGAGATAATAGGCAGAAAATAAATGCTCACTCTGCAAAAGCTGGGAATGACTAGAGGAGCATCGCCAATCAAAAGATGAGTTACACTTATGATTTAGTGGGAAGCATTTAAGGTTTGAGTTAGTGACATTCAAAAGAAGCTGGACGTGATGATAGGGTGATCTCAGCACGCCCCACCTGTTCCCTGTCCCCTGGTGATCCATCTCTTGGGCAACTATGGCCTCTCCGCACCTCTGTTTACTAAACTTTCCACCTGTGAAATATTTATTAGAGCTGGGACGTACACTGAGCTCAGGAGAGAGAGAGAGAGAGAGAGAGAGAGAGAGAGAGAGAGAGAGAGAAGGAGACCTTATGGGTGAGGAGTGAAGAGAAAGCTTACAGGAAAGGGTGTTAGGTTTCTGTTGTGTTGAATTTGTTTTTTTTTTTTTTGCTTTGTTGCTTTCTCAGAAAAGTGCTCTGCTCAGCAGTTAGAGGATGCGTTTAGCTCTTAGAGCTGCCTGCAAATGATCTCATATCTCCACTGAGCGGGACTGAGTTTGTTTCAAAGTTTATCGACGTACACTTTGCGAATTTGTAGAAATCCTTCGGAATATCTGACTGCACTACAACACAGTGGCAACAATATATCCACAAGTACTCAAGGTCGGCAGCGGGTTACGGGGTCATAGCGCTCCACATGTGCTGTAACCCAAGACGGAACGCTGGCAAAGTGGAGTCAAAGGTCGGACAACCTTGGGGACACAATAGACCTAATGATTTCTGTGCCATCGTTCCGTATCTCTGCTGCCTTTAGAGTTCCCGGTCTGCTGCTCTTCTATCAAACGAATCCATCAGTAGAATGTAGAATGTTATGACCGCTTTTCTGTTTTATCCTGCATGAAATCAAAATCCCACCCTTCAGTTACTCACTGAAAATGCATTGGACTAAAAAAAAAAAAAAAAAAAAAAGGAAGTAAACCAAGCTGGCTCCTCATGAATCTTTAACCGGGAGTTTGTTTTGTCTTATGAATGTAATTAATGCATAATTAATATTTAAAGATTGCCTCATTTATCAGATTTAACCACTCTACCCACTCACCACAACTGACTCGGAGTCATAAAGCGAGGAGAGAGAACAAACAGCCAGGAGACGTTTTGGAGTCAGCGAGAGACGTTGGAGAACAGAGGCCTAATGAGGGCGGGTCTTAATTAGTGGCAGAATGTGGCGGTTTCTTTTGTCGAATACGGATTCCCCTGGACCGCTAGGAAACAGGTCAGGACTTCATTGCGGTACCGAGTCGAGCCAGAAGCAGGTCTCCAGTGGCCCTGTCTTTCCTTCTTCATGTGATAAGGCTGACTAATGTGACACATTTAATGTCCTCTTTCAACAGTAGCACTTTACGGCTGGTCATATCATTTCCTCTTCATGCGTTCAAATGCGTTTCTAAGAGAAGACATTTTAGAGCAAATGTGTCTCATTTTATTTTGTTTCTTGATTTTTACCCATTTACCAAGATTCTCTCATCAGATCTCTGTCTCCTCATGTGACTGTCACTTGAAACTAGCATCAGGTCCTCTGCCTAAAGTGGGGTCTAAGTAGGGCATTTCTGCTTGTCAATATATCATAATTGACCTCAGCTGTGACACGGGGGATCGGAATGCTCCCTGAGCACGTTACCTTTTCCAGCCGGTGACACGCTGAGCTGCCAATTAACACACTCTCCACTGTCAGTGTTTTTCTCCTCACGGCCTGGGGATGTTTCTGTTCATCAGTTCCTTCATAATCAGCGACAATGGATCAGGAGTCAGAGACAAAATCCCACGGTGATGATAGAAAAATTTCAGTTTGAAAGCCAATTCGCATGGATACAATTGAATTGCTGTGTAAGATTAAGTGGTCATGCATAATGTTTCGAAACGACGGGTTGTTTAGGAAAGGTCATTGAAAGGATAAAATCTGAAAATTCAGCACATACTTTAACTAGGTTCTTCACTTTGATGGAGACACCAAGTAATGGGTTACTCGGTACACTCTGTCTTGTAGCTAACAATTAGCCAAGAATGGAGTCGTGAATTTTTCATGATGAGCAAGGTAAAGAGACAAACCATGGAAAAGCCTCGTCCATTTTAATGTGATGCGGAGGACAACGTGGCACGGCATTGCCCTTTCTCATGCTTTGCCTCTCTGTTGTCAGGAATTTAGTGGAAATTATGAAATGACACAAATCTGAATAACATCCCCTCCGTTCTCGCAAACCTTTGGACGACCTCTGCATGAAGTCATGCAAAGAATTAATGGATGGATGAAAAAAAAAAAAATCCAAGATGTAATCCAGAGTTGTATTTCCTATCAGCAAAAGGTTTGAATTCTTTACGTCTTTCACAGCTTTGTTGGCACTTTTTTTATGTGCACCAAAAGTGTTTCATCTTCAGTAGCATAACAGATAATACTCTATTCATGTTAGATCAAGCAGAAACTAGTAATTAGTTGTAGTTCACAGATGTGAAGTTATGCATTCCATATATCGATTTTAAGACCTAACCAAAGACCTCTCACCCGTGATCAAAGACACCTCAAATAGTACACTATTCTGAAGTTACGGTATCTCGCCCGTGCCTATTCTTCCTCAGGATTCAATATTTCTGATGCACATAACCTCCCCTTCATTTCTGAACTCGCTGGTGCATTAATGTTTGTCTTATTGTGGATATCAGCACTTCTTGAGGCCATTAAGAGAAAATATATTGGCAGTCATTTGAAGCATGTAGGATAGGAAAGGCCTCTATTTACTGGAGGTGGGGGGCTGTGGGGAACAGTTAAGACCGAAGCAGTTCGGTTCTAGTAATTGAGGGCCATAGTGCTCCGGCTAAGAAGTGCACCATTTGATTTAAAAGAAGGAGCAGCCTCTTTCTTTAGTGAGCAAATAATGTCAATCGAGGATACGTGGGTTAGGATTGCACAGTGCACAGTCAGGAGGCGACATGGTAAATGTTATTCACTTGTAAGAAGAAGTTTTAGATAAACTTGAATCTAGCCTGCCCTGCCGTCTGGGTGCTGGGGATCACTTCGTCCAGCATTTCCTTTAAAAAAAGCTTTGTTCTGTTTCTATGACAACTATATCGATACAATATTACCACTCTAACGGCCATTGTATGATAGACTAGCATCGCCCGTTTGCTTTTAATTATCTATTTCATGTCACACAGCTAAGGAGCTAGTCAGATACGGCTAGAACAAGCTTCTCCTCCATTTTCTTGGTTACCAGGGTGACGAGTCCCTTCCATATTAATGGCTCTATAAAAAACGACTTTGGCAAATGGCTTTCTGAAAAGTTCAGAGATTTTCAAATAGAAGCCACACAAAAAGTTGCAGCACTCTGAGAAAAGACTTTGCGGCGCTTTTTCTCTAGGCGGCCGCATACGGCTGCTTACGCACTCTCGTCATTAGGAACGACTGAAAAGATATCTGACGCTCAGAAAAAATGCTATATATACATACACTCTACCTAATAAAGGCCCACTGGGGAAAGAATCACGCTGCACCATGCTTACTCTATGTATAGTAAAGGAGGAGTAGTGTACAGGACAGTTAATTACAGGGGGTTTGCTGTAAACAAATAAATAAATAAAAAAAATAAATACACATTCACATTTCGTGGCAAATAATAAAAAATATTAGGGTGTTGCATGAGTTCATGGTCTAGTCAGGGTTTTTTTTGGGTAGTTTATCATCAAGCATGGAGGCCAGCATATTTGCATGAGCCAGACTCATATTTGTCATTGCCTTCTATTCTTATTCAATAGCGGGAAAAAAATTGATGGGGACAAGAGACGAAATCTGCAGAGTTCACGGCAACACTGCAATCAGCATTTCTAAGGTCAGGGACTGGTTCACTGTTTCGAAAAGTCCAAGAGGTGGTAGAACAAAGGAAATGGAAGACAAGGAGCTGCAAAAACTGTTGGACAAAGGTGTGACACAATGGACTCGCGAGCTGAGAGACGTTTGAATATGGATCATTCTACCGTTCAAAGGCGTCTGAAGGCAATGGGAAAGATTCTGAAAGTTGGTAGGCGGTTCCTCATGCACTTTCAAAGGGAAATATCACTCATCGGCTTCACACCCGCATTACAGGAGCATTACACCTTTATTACGAGCCGCTCCATCCTGGAGAAACTGACAAACGCTCGACGTTACACCCAGAAGTTATTCACGAAAGAACATCATCCTCCTTCATGACAACACAAGGCCACATGTTGCAAAATCGATGAAAGACATGATTTTAAGCCTTGGATAGGAAGTTTAGCGCATCCAACCTACTCCACGTGTTTAGGTCACTACAACATACACTCTTTGGAGAACTTTTTAGAAATGTCAAGGATATACCAAATTGCATAGATGAATTAATTTCCTCAAAGCACAAATTCCTCTTTTCCAACGATATTCATTCTTTGCCAGATAAGTTTCAGAAAGTCACAGAAACTAACAGCGATTTCTTTCAAGACTAACTCTATGCATTTTTTAAAAAAAAAAATCTTGTATAAAGTTTGTTGAAAGTGGCCACGAACTTATGCACCACCCTAAATATTCGAATACATTTTTGCAAACAAAGGCAAATATATTCTGTTGATTTTTCCTTTAACTTGTCAACCATCACACACATCCCCCCTTTTTTTTTTTTTTTGTTAAAATAATTTGTCTTGATCTATATATTCTTTTCTTCTTCTACATTCTATATATACACGCTTCCTGCTTCCACATTCTTTTTGCATTAACTTTTCTCTTTATTCTTCTTTCAGAATCATCTCTTAGATTATTTGAGTGATATCTTTTTTGCTAGCATGTCGGTTTACGCGCAGCTTACAGTCACTCAACTGTTTGATATTTACTAATGGAACCAAATTCACGGATGATCACTCACAGTCAGGATTAAAGTCAGGATCAAGCCTAAACCACAAAGTTTTTGTCTGTTAAACTACCTGCTTGTGAAGAGGAATCTGATTGTGTGTGTGTGTGTATAACTATTATCCAACTGATAATTGCCTGCGTGTGGTTGTTTGAATAAATAGAGGTTCATGTTGCTCTAAAGGGTGGGGTAGGAAAGGGGTGTGAGTTTGTGTGTGGAAATATATGAAATAGAAATATATGCATAATTTTGAAACAATTATTGACAGGAAAAAAGTAAAGACGCATGCTTTCAATGAATCACAAATTTTTATATATAAATAATGATTCAGATAATTTTACACACACACACACACACACACACACACACACACAGAAAGCCTTGCAGCACTATTTAACCTGTCCAGTAAATGAATAAAGGCTTCGACCTTTTCTCTAAATAATTTATTCAACCAGCAGAGATTTACAAAATCCACAGTGATTTCAGAGAACACCGCTAATCATTCGGAGCACTTATAACCAGTTTAACACTTAATACATGTGTGTGAAAGTGTAAACACACAGTCTTCCTCTCTTGCTAGACACCCCCAGACTCGCGCCCACACGCCCACGCAGATTGTGCCAGTGTCGATCAGAGGCTGTAGGCATGTTTACAGACAGACAGAGGAAATGAATAAATGATGCTGCTGATGTATAATGAATATTCCCGCTTCGTTACATATTCTCACAATCAGTAGGGCATTCCAGAGGGCAGATGGGTGAACCTGTTACCTCCCTGTGTACTTTAATGTCCTAACGACTTTGGTGCGCCCCTAACAAGTGTTTCACTAGGTGTTTAAAGATGTAAATGGTTAGAGAGTTATGTTTTCATGAGGCTTGAGCGGCACTAGTGTCCAGGAGTGGCGAAATTGTGGAGAACTGATATACTTGAAGTTCAGGAGTTTCACTTGTTAGCATTAATCTTAAATTCATTACAAATATTTGTTTTTCTTCTTCTTCTT
>JAOVYU010000026.1:20817406-20833845 GCA_025674565.1 Synodontis membranacea
ATCTATCTATCTATCTATCTATCTTGCCTAATTTCCTAAATACTCTGGTATTTTTCACATAATGCATACACTTCCAATCCATTAACTAGAGTTTTTTTTTTTACCCCACCTATCTACCTACTTGCCCACCATGAATATGCTTACACACAAACTCCACAGTACAAAATGCATGAAAAATATGCAATATAATCTCAAACCATGTAGGTGTTTTCTTGTATAATTTGCACCTGAGCAACGTTTACAAGAAACGTATACAATGAATACCCCGAAAAAAAATTCTAAATACATATGGCCTGCATGACCCTGGTGAACACAGTGTATTTCAGGTTTTCAGACGCTGCTTTTATCATTTGAAAAATATGTAAATAGCACAGAATGACGCACTGCGCCTGGGTGTGCCAGTACTGAGTGGGTTAAAATTGCGTGTTGGACTAATAGAACACAGTAAATCACTAAACCTGATGGCCTCTGACCCTGTTCTATTGTAGTGACTTTCATACCTGAAGAAATTCCAGCACTTCCTACGCCCAAATATGGACACTTCCCCTGGCGTTAGAAACGCCCTCTCTTAAAGGTACAGGCCACATCCTGTTGGATATCAAACGCACGCACACACTACCACAATAAGCAAATACTAGGTTTCCCATTAACCCTTTATTTGCTGTCATTTACTTATTCGTCATGTATTTATTACTTTAGGATGCTGATAAAGAGTTCTGCACTTTTTTTTTTCTTTCTGCATCAGTTACTGTGACATCTGCACTCGTTTCTCATCTTCCAAATTTCTGAACGACGAAAAGAATAGCAAAGCAGTCAGGATGGAAAAATCGGAAGATCTTTTAACTGATTCATGTCTTCATCACCTTCATTTTCATTTTCATTTTCATTTTATACTTGCAAATAAAATCTTTGACTGCTATAAATGTATGTATATTCAGCTCTGGTTTTATACATAAACATATTGTCACTTATATCGCACAAAAAACAGAAAGATGCAGTACATTCCGACCTTGAATAATGCATAGAAATCAAGATCATATTCAATTTAAAACAACACCATACTAATGTTTGAACTGAGGAAGAGTTCATTCATCTCGACACACTCTCCACCAGTCGTCCACATCGCTCTTGGGTGACTTTATGACACTCCTGGTGCATCAGCTCAGCTTTGTTTGATGGCTTGTGTCCATCCATCTTCCTCTTGATCACATTCTAAAAGTTTTGGTTCAGGACTTGAGATTTTGCTGGAAATAACAGGGTCTTGATCTTGTAGTCCTCCATCCACACCTTGATTGACCTGGCTGATTGTCCTGCTAGAAAACCCAATCGTCAGATTTAGGGAACACTGTCAGAGCAGAAGGAAGCAAGTTTTATTCCAGGATAACCTTGTACATGGTTTGATTCTTGTGTCCTTCACAAACAAATATCTGTCCCATTCCAGCCTTGCTGAAGCCCCAGATCATCACTGATGATCTAACCACTAGAAGACCAGGTGATGGGAATAGCTGGAAATTGCACTCATCAGTGACGATGACCTTACTCCAGTCCTCTATGGGCCAACCTTATGGCCTTTAGCAAGCGTCTTTTTTTTTTTCTAGCTTTGCATGACTTTCTAACTCTGCCCGGAGGAGCCTGTTCACTTAACCCCAGCTGCCATATGCTGTTCTTTCTGTAGGTCACTTGATGTCATCCTGCTGTTATTGAGTGACATTCAAAGGAGCTGAAGATCATCCCGGTCAGTGGAGAGTCATTTTCATCTTCTGCCAATCTTTAACTTTGTTGTTCCCAGTGTCTGCTGCTTGACCTTGTTCTTCCGAACTGCCGTCTTTGAGATTTTGAGGACAGAAGCAACCTGACGCTCATCGCGTCCTTCTGCCAGTGAAGCCTGAATTGAGCCCTTCGTTTTCGCACTCAAAACTTTTCTTTCTGACTCTATTGGCATGATGAATAGTTATTTGTATTCCAATCAAATCTAAGGAACTTCTAGCACTGTTTTTGAATCTCAAACTGGTCCTATTGGAAGAGGATAATGACGACCATAGCAGCGGTTTTAATTCTTTTCATCATTAGATCAGATTTGGTCCAGGTGATCACCTAATCAGTACCTCATAAGTAAAATGAGGTGACATTGGGTTGGAATTCCAAGACAGACAATGGAATGAAATGGCTTCCATTCAAAAGAAAAAAAAGAAGTAGTCTCTTAATTTTTTTTCCAGAGCTATATATTCAAAGCATTAATACGGTATACAACTCACATGCTGTACCATTCATACGCTATATGAATACATGTGCATTCCTTTCTATTGTACTCTTCTAGTTATGTTTGTCCAGGTGGGTCTATTTTTTTTTTTTTCAACAAGACAAAACAACGTATAGAATATTAAGTCAAAGGTAAATGTCTCGGTTCAAGACAAATCCTAAAGCGGCGAGAGCTTCTTTGTTCGACGTGAACGTGGTGGTGTCGTGCATATGCGTGCCTTACTCGGACGTTATATGAAACTGCTAATGGGACATGTTTCATAAGTCACATTTCACGTGAGCTGAGTCAGGTGCTGAGACGTTTGCGTTAATCTCCCACAGCCGCCCACGGTGCTAACGAGGCACCAGAAAACTTGATAATGCACGCTCTTACTCAATCCCTTCCTGTTACCATAATGTCAGCAAAGGTTAAGGTGTCATGACTTCAGTGATCTGGGTAAGGAAATAGAATGAACACACACACACACACACACGCACAGAGCAATGTAGAGAGACTTTTGCGAGCCGCGTGAACATGCCATTTTCTTTGAATCCTATGCCACTATGTGTAGCATAGAGTATGCATACACATAGTATAAACACAGTTTTAGTAGTTTATTGAATCCTTAAGTACATTTCCACGTTCAATAGTGGCCCCAGCGTTTGAGCTTTTTTTTTTTTTTGTCATTCTGCCCATTCTGTCGTTGCACAATGAGAGGCAGGGCGTGTGCACGGATGCTTAGACTGCTAAGTTATGTGGCAGCGCTGCTTGGTTTGCCCAGATCAATGCTGAATCTTGGCTTATTGAAAAGTACACATGTGCTTTAGTCGGGGAGAACAATCAGGCCCTATTCATCACTGAAGGACACCCTCCTTCAGTCAACATTTGGCTCTCAAATCCATAGCCAGTGTGAGCTCTCTGGTCCCCGGAATGCATCACTTATTTCAGTGCTTCAGATACCCGCTTTGCAACTTTCTTTTTTTTTTTTTTTTTTTTGCAGTTACTGTACGACAAAGCAACAGGGAAGGTTGTTAACAATTTTTTTTCTTTGGTACTCCTGTGTATTCGGATGAGCCACCGTTACTGATGATATATGAACAGCAGTTCGGTGTAATGTATGTGTCAGGCTGCAAAGACAAACTGCACCAATTTGCATGATAGCTCTCTCTCTCTCTCTCTCTCTCTCTCTCTCTCTCTCTCTCTCTCTGTTTTTACCAGCCCCAGCTGATCTATGTGCCTTAGCATGTCACATCATGTCTGTTTTCTAATCGCTGCTTGAGAGCAGAATCAGTGGCTAGAAGTAGATCAGAGATTTTTATCAGGAAAGTTCAATCTAACTGACCATAAGGGACCTAAACTGACTGCTAGACTGATACTAAGAATTATTGCCGGATGCAGTGTAGGTTAATCCGACGTGAGAAGGTCAAACCCAGCTGTCAGGTAGTTACTACAGCACAGTCTCTCATACCCAAGTGCCTTAAATGCTTGCTCAGTCTGAATATCAATATGCACTTGTTTCTGGGACTTTCTTCTATTTCCATCCGCATTTAAAAAGCAGATCAGGTCAGACAGTAACGGCACGACATCTGACATGAGCACAGACGATAGTTGGTTTGACTTTGGCTTATACATTCATAGATATAACATGGAACGTGATTAAATGAAACAGATGACCAGTAGTTCACATGGGGGGGTGGGGTGGGGGGGGGGGAGTTCGTGGAATGTACTTATAAAAGTACACAAATGGTACAAAAAGGACACCAGTGAGCAAGGCTCATGTTCTGACGAGAGCATGAGCTAACTCAGAAACCTGAGCTCTGCTGGTTGAGCAATCTCAGGTAAAGCACAGGTAACCACATACTCAAAAGCTGCCGCAATCCATCGGCCAATTCCCCATGCAAATACAAAGCCAGCCAAGCAAAAACTGGCGTGTTTATTATACACGCACGCACGCACACGCACACACACACACACACACAGGACTCTGGTGGTATGCTTAGCAAATCAAGTATGAATAAAATACGTCACTTTAAAGGAATCATTTCACACCTTTAAGCCTCAGATCATTTGAAAAAAGTCTGTCGGTTTATGAACTGCACTTGGGAATTGTTACTATGTGTCTGAAAACATACGCCTGTACTTTGTTGCCGTGGTTGATCGCTTGTATGCAGAGTGAAGTTTACAGATTGAAAGCAGATTAGAAAGATAAAAATTCTTCCTTTATTATAGAGCAAAATTCTTTTTTTTTTTTTTTTTTTTTTAAAAACTTCCCATTAAACTTCTAAGAGTTATCACTGGCTCCATGAACTCCAGGAAGAGAGATCAGCTCTGTCTTATTTTGGTGAATGTCTATATAAGTCCAGGTTAAACCGTGTCCATTATCAGATCTGGATATTAGACACAGGCACTAGAGATGACATGATACCAAATATTCTTTTCCGATACTGATACTGAAACCATGACTATCAGCTGATCCTGATACCTATCCAATATTTTTTTTTTTCTTTCAAAATTACAAAGCTTGAATATTTTTTAAACTGAAGCACTTTAAAAAAAAAAAAAAAAACTCATGCATAAAAATCAGACTCGTGCAAAACAGAAGCTTTCGCAAAAATTTCAGGAATAGTAAAGTATAAAGTGTAAACAGAAATCAAAACAATCCTAACAAATTGAACCGTTATCCAATCCACCATTTTTTTTTTTTTTTTTTTTTTTGCTCTTTTTGGCTCAATACCAATCCTGGGAATCTGCTTGCTGACATCTCTGATTGGTACAGATGGACATCAGAAAAACTCGGTTGGTATCTGTACTGTTTTCTTTCTTAAGAAAGGTGCGTTCATTCAAATACTAAATCAGTTTTTGCATAAGCATTTCAGTTTTACCTACTGTACATTCCAGCAAGCTAACAATGAGGGAAAAAAAAAAAATCCATTTTAATGAACAAGCTTATGAAATGCTTCGTAACGTGGAATGCATGACAGAGCAGGGTTGGAGATATAGTGAGGGTTGACGTCGTGAAAAGGAAGCAGCGTGGAAATTCATGCTATAATGTTTGACTAAATGAAAGGTACATGAAACCTGAGCGCACCGTGCACTTCGCTTTGAACTGGAAGCCTCCAGGCTGTAGTCCAGCTGCCGCCATTTTGCATCTACTTAACGTCAGTTAAGTAGGCTCTTCTGTCATCAGGTCCCACCCCTTCGCACGGAGCATGCTCAGTTTCATTGTCAGATTTATCCCTAACCCAAAAACAAATGGGGATTCTCGACTCGTAGGAAAACGGTTGATGTCCTTGGACCTTGATCCAGGTGCTCGGACCCTTTCCGGACCCTAGGCCGTGTTTCCGTTAAGCGTAACGCATCCTAACAGGTCCGAGTTCCACCGGCAGTGCCCACATCTATTTTAATCCTGCCCCCTGGTCTCTAAACACTCTCACAAATACAAGTGGAATGCAGAGGATCCAGTTTCCTTTTGTCCTACACAGATTATTACCTTATGGTTATAATCTGTAACTCTGCAATGTCACCACAAGTAAGCAAGGAAAAGACAGGGAGGGCGAGAGATTGCGTCTTAAGTTTAGGGTGACCATACGTCCTCTTTTTCCAGGACGTCCTCGTTTTTTGGGACCTAAAAAATGTGTCTGGCGAAGGATTTCTAAATCACCATAAAATGTCCATGATTCAGCTTTTGCTTTCTACAGTCACTAATCATTTTGCAGGTGTCCGTCTGCCCTATGCTGCCATCCTGCCCCCAGTGTCCTCTTTTTTTTTGAAAATTGAAATATGGTCACCCTAGTCTTAAGACACGTTCGTAGACTAAAAGATGAACGGGTCGGTCTCGTGCAGAGCATCCCAGAGGTGAAATGACGTCATGATGACCAAGCAGATGGGCTCAGGTTAATGTCGGGCTTCGCAAAGCCTGTAATGACCACAGCCTTGTTCATCTTGCCAGTGTGGTTTTTACCCGTCATTCATTTCTCGTCTCTACTGGAACTATGAAGTGAGCAACGGAGCCACAAAACAAAGTGTCAATAGAGCCTGTGCTGTTTGCAAAATGAGCATGGTGTGTGTGTTTATTTCCTCCATGGACAGGTTCACCTAATGTTCACCTAATGTTTTATTCTTATTCAACAGAAGGCACAAAAGAAAGCAAGAAAGAAAGAAAGAAAGAAAGAAAGAAAGAAAGAACAATAGTGGATTGTAGCTGATATGACAGGGTGAGGGTTTATTGTACACGTCTGTCTGACTGCCTTAAAATGGCGCAAACACCTCCAGGATCTGATTGCACAGGTGAGTTCCACCTCCCCGCCTGTGATTGGATAAGAAACCCTTAGCTGCTCTGTTCTGATTGGACGCCGCATGGTGAGGCTCACTTTCTATCCCTGTACTTCACAACAGGTAAAGTTTACCTGATTGACAGAAGGTGGGTTCGGGATATAACGCGCACCTGGAGACCTGGAGAACAAAAAAAAAACAAAAAACCTAAAAACGGCGCTCTTGTGTGTTTGCGGCGCATGTGTTTTTTTTTTTTTTTTTTTAGTTATTTAAAGATTAATAATAAACAAAGATATTTTTCAAATATTTTAGATTAGGGTTAAGGATGGCAAGCATAGGACTGGCCGTGAGCGGCCCGAGCACGGAGGAGAGGGCGGTTTTTACGCAGCTGAAGCCCGTGCGGATGTCGAGCGCAGACGGCGGAGAGGATTCATCCGTGTTCGAGGACGTCAAACCTACGGTGAGGATCACAGGGACAGGGCCTGGGAACCCTGCTGAAAACCTTACAATGCCTAATTCTGCTTGAACACCTATAGTTCTGAATGAACAGCACAGCACAGCACAGCACAAGGGTTTCCGTTTGGACACAAAAAAGGCGCAACGTCTTGCCGCGTAATGGGGTTTTATTTTATTTTTTTTTCCTTTGGAGGTTTTGTGGTTTTTTTTTTTTTTTTGCAATGCAAACCATAGCCTACCTTCTAGAGCCAGGTATAGATCTATACAGTACTAGTATATGTATATTAGTGTGTATTGATTTGATTTGAGTTGAGTTTATTAAGTGTTATATGCGCAAAAAATGAATGCATACTGAAATACAAGGATAGCACAAGAGCACAAGTTTTGTGTTTGTTTACATTGTGGTCCAACTTTACCCACTACTACTATTAATGATGATAATAATAATAATAACAATAATAACAATAACAATAATTGGTGAAGGAGCTAAAAAAAAATAAATAAAAAAAAGCCAAAATATGAGCGAAATATCTGAATAAAACATCTCTTGTCCTTCTCTCCCTAACAATTCCATAATTCATATACTGTATTCTTCTGTCACGCTACTTTTGTATGCATCATATACCTAATACGTAATCATATCCATAATATCTGCGGAAACCCTTCTCCACCACTAAATTGCCTGGTCCTAACAGAATAACGAGCTGGATAGCTTCTCATTGTGGTGATAACCGTAAATTACACACTGCACTGATGGTGATTATGGTGTAAATCATATTTTGGGTTAAAAGGCTTGTGCTGTGCTGAAAGATCATGACATCAGGAGATGACACTATGTGGTGAACCTTTGAAAATATAAAGTACATACAAGGCTCCGGGCACACTTTAAACCCAGTGCCTTTTTTTTTCCCCCTCCCCAGAGCTGATGTAAGCAAGGAATTGTGTATACACAAGCTTAACGTTTCTGCTTACTGTGGTTGATTTTTTTTTTTTTTTTCTGGAAAATTTTGCTTTCAGGGTGTCTTCGAGTCTTCGTCCCTTGTTGTTTGTGATTTGGGTCACGTAGCTTACTGGTCACGTTCTTTCGTCACACTCGATCTAACGTTTCTTTTATTATTTTCTTATGTAGCCTAGATTTGTTTTTTTGTTTGTTTTTTTTTATCTTATAACGTCTGCAGTGTTAATAGACCAACATACTGAGTATAGAATTCATGGACTTAAACAGTCACAAGACTAATGTTTCTTCTCTCCTTGGTTATAGATTTCACTTGCACGTATGACTAATGTGTTATCTATGTATCAAGTGGTGCCATGAAGCATTTCCTGTAGTAATTTCATCCTCCGTCTGTCAGTCAGTGAGTCAGTGGCCAGTGTGGTCATTTCACCATTAATGCACCGAGTCCTGAAGATCAGCCAGAATGGCTCCATTCCAAACAAGAGTCCTGAAACAGACAAAAACAACTGTTATCAGTCTTCCCCGAAGCAATAAAACATCCTTTTCAAAGGTTTCAAAGGTTCTGTTTCTCTTCTCCGCCATCCTTGCACAGTTTAACAGACAAGAAGCCTATCAGTGGCCTTTTATGGGAGATTGCAAATAAATGACCATCTTTCTGCATTCCATAAAGGACCCTTAGGGCTGTGGCGAGGCCAATTGTTTTGTAATTATGAAAGCGATCCTTAAGCTGTTCGCTTAATGTGTGAACGAGACTGCTCGAGGAAAGCTCGATGCCGTACGTTTTGAACGAAATAAGCAAGATTTTTTTTATCCCAAATCATAAATGGCCAAATGGATGATCATTTACTGTATTTACATCACTTGGCTTGCGTTCTTTATTAGCCATCCTTTATTTTTACTACGCATATACTTTCCAAACTCGAAGGGGTTTTTTTTGTTGTTGTTTTTTTTTTACAACGACGACTATAGTTTCTTTTTTTTTTTCCTGGTCTCTCTCGCTCTCATTTTCTCATGCTGTTCATCTTTCATTCGTTATCAGCCAGCGCCATATATAACTGCGAAGCAATAAACCCCGTCCAATCATTAACCTGTTGGATCTTGGGCCAGGGTTCAGGTGTTCTGAAATAAAGACATGATGTATGGAGTGGGCACTCTGGACTGAAACAACGAGGGTTTACTCTCAGGGGTGCCAGTTCTACCCCAAATCGGGTATAAATACACGAATAGTGCTCTTTGCAGAAGTGTTAACTTCTAAAGCCATTTTGAGTTAATTAGCTTGTTTCATCTTTCCAATTCTGTCCTCCTGAAACTAGCGGGGGGGGGGGGGACAAAAAGGTTTGCTGTAAATACATAATGTCGTACAGCACTGTGAGCATTACACAAACACACGAGACCTCACAGTTTAGAGAAGGAGGTTTTCAGTATGTCATTAATATTAGTAGTTTGTAAAGGAAGAGTCAACAATATTATCATTATTGACATAGGTGGCATGTCACATAGTGATACACAGAGATGAATTCGAAATGTTTGTCCTCCGCTGAATGACAGTGGTCAAAAACCGAAAGTAGTCTGAGAGCTTTTTAAACAAATTAGTGCGTTTTTGTGAGAATCTTGTTGCTTTGCAACGACTTTCTGTTTGTCTGTGTTTTGGTAACAAAAAAAAAAGTTTATTTTTTTTTAAAACGGTGTTTAAAATAATAACTGCGTTTTAAGGCTGCGTGTTGAGCAATCCTAGAACAATTACTTTAAATTCCTAAATGCTGTTTGTGTCATACCTTTGGGGAAATACTGTTTTATTGTGATCACACTTCTAAACTGCTCAAGGCGTACTGTTTTGTACCGGTCCTTGTTTTTTTTTTTTTTTTTTTGCACATACTGATACCCAGGTTTCTCATCATATGTCATTGTTTTGGTTTTGCTTTTTGTTCCATTCCTCTGAGATTACCACACCTAATACGAGGTCGCTATTTACTCTGTGTTCTGCTTTGCACGGGTGTGTAGTTCCCGTTGTACGGCACGTACTGTACGCCATTAAAGTAGGGAATTCTTGGTGAGGATCTGAGGATATACGAGTCACAAATCAGCATCTCACACACACCAAGTTCAAAGATCCAGAAAAGGCTGAGTTGTTCTCTCCTGTCCCTTTCTATTCAAATATATGTGTATATGGTAGACTGGATAAAGGGAGGTATGTCGTTCCTGACACGGCCAAAGGATGGGTCTTGCATTAGTATTCTGAACAGATCAGGCTGGTACATGTTAAAGGGACTCATAAAGGTGGACAAAAGTGCAATGATCGATTGGACTAAAGGTGAAACGCTTAAACGAATCACATCTCGCTTACTTTTTTTCACTGTCGGTTATTTTCAGAACCCAATGGAGATGGATAAATATTTACCCCAAAACGGGCCTCTTACGGACAAGAAGTACCGCAGGGAAAGCGCCTCCGTAGTGGATGAGTACTTTGCAGATGAAAAGCCAGCTCCCTACAGCCTCAACATCAACGTCATCCTACCCAACACCACCCATCTTCGCACCGGGTTGTACCGTCAAACCAAACCAGTGTCTCAGATCAAAACAGAGCCCGGGGTAGAGGCGTCCTGCAACATCCAGACACTCCCCAACTTCACGTCTGTCTTCAGTGTGCCACAGACAGTCGACAACCTGTTCATTAAACCCAACATGACCGCCAGCGACGAGCTCCACATTGGCCCACAGCAGCCGCAGGTCTACCAGATGGCCATCAGCAGCAGCAACCTCACCTCCATGACTTTCTCCAACAGTCAGCAGGTGAACGGAGCGGGCAGGACCATGCTCAACCTGAACGCCGTGACCCTCACAACACCATCGGGTGACTTCGTGATCCCGGACCAGTTCTACCAGCAAGCACAACCCCACAGCCTGCCACCCTCGCCCCCAAACTCGCAACCAGGTAGCCCTGAGAATCAAGCCGAGCTGATTAACACAGCTCCTCCTCCTTATCAGACACAAATGGGAGTAAAGGTGGCACCGATGACCCCTCACTCAGTGCTGATGACTCACGGGCAAGGCGTCCTCACTGGCCCCAGGTACAACCGAAGGAATAACCCCGAGCTAGAGAAAAGAAGGATTCACCACTGCGACTTCCCAGGTTAGCTCTGAGCACAAGATTGTTTTGTTTAATGAGGATTAGTCACGCAGTACACTCTGAACTTACTATCTGGGTCACGTTTTGTCCACGATCTCAAGGTGTGGTTTAATAGCGTTGCTCATATTAACATGTTCTTTTTGTTTTGTTTTGTTTTTTTTTCCCTTTTGGCAGGATGCACCAAGGTTTACACAAAAAGCTCTCACTTGAAAGCACACCAAAGAACACATACGGGTAAGAATCTAAAAAACACACACACACACACACACACGCGCACGCATACACAAACCTGAAAAGCTGCATTCGAGACGGTTGTAACTGCCTGACCACATGCAATGTACCACCAACACAAAGCTCTCAGACACATCAACAGAGAAGATGGCCTGGGGAAACGGTGAAAAGAATGAGAAGACAGAGGCGGAGGGAGAGATGAATTGCCTCTCATTTCTCACTTTTATGCACATTGTGTCTGCATGCCCGTACAAGCCCTGCACGCTTCCCCGAGGGGGCGAATCATCGAGCGGCGGAGGAAAAACCTGTTCCTCCTGCTTTTTTTTTTTTTTTTTTCTTCTTCTTCTTCTTCTTCTTCTTCTTCTGCGCCTACCCTAAGGAGGGAGGAGTGAAAGAACGCTGTAGTTTCCCTGTACACAAGATGAAACCTAGTAGTCAGACTGAGACGGCGACTAAGAATAAGAACCTCCTTACGCACAAACAAAACCAAAAACAAAAAAAAGGCAGAAAAGCTCCAGCAAAGTACGCCCCAGTAAGACACAACTGCTGTCTAGTGATGCGTATGATTATCAAAAGACCTCCTGCGCTATTGTCTGGAAATAATCCCTCGCCTTATAGTAGAAAGGTAATCGGTATGGAGGGATTCCCTTTGGTATGGAGGGGTTTACCCTCAGGCATTGTTGCTTTGTTGTACCTAATGATAGAAACTGGAGGCTAAGGTCAAAACATTCATGGTTCAGGAGGTTCCAAAATAAGAGCCGGTTTTCGGGTTTTTGAATCCACTGCATTTTGTAGACGTTCAAAGGCGAGATATCGAATGCACGTTCATTATCCATTTCCGTCCAGTTCATTATCCGTCTGCTGAATTCAAGAAATATGTGTGGAGTGGTACAATCTGGGCATTTCTCCATCTTTGGCGACTTAATATGTGACTTTAAGTGCATTCGTATTTGGATCTATCTGTCGTTCAAGATGAAGCTCGAGACATCCATGTACATTTCCTGTAGACGACTGACCCAATCGTCGATCCCTATCGCTGTGTAGCTCTGCACTGACGGGGTGACATGTCAGACACGTCGCCCGTGATGACCAGAAGGGTTTCTTTCTAAGAATATCACCTGCTACTCATCATCAGAACATCAGAATTGGCCGACGTGGTGTCCTGTGCATGATCATATGTTCAGCCATCTTTTTTTTTTCTTTTCTTTTCATTTTGTGCCAAGAACCTTATTACCTTGCCCACCCTGCTTAAACAGAAACCGGTGTTAAAGTCCTCCGTGTTTACACGAGGCAAGCTTTATAAGTGTGTACGTTTTATCTTGTGGAGTAAAACCTCCATAAAATCGGACATTTCTGTGAGTAAACCTTTAAAAAAAAAAAAAAAAGAAAGGTTTAAGGGGACGGCACTAGATGTTCTGTTTTGTCGATACGATCCGACAGAGCAGTAAAGTCGCTTTAAAGAGAAGCAAGCAAACTATCCGAAGTGTCCTCGTCTTGTCTTTCGGCTTGTTAAGAGTTCGTTGCTCCTTTCTGGCGGAGGTTCATTGTGTTTTAAGTGCTGCAATAAGAGCGAAGGTAGAGTTAATGGTTTTGACCCCACGAGCAGGTCCAGCGTTTAAACAAATACACCTGCTAACACCAACCGTCCGCGGCTAGCAGGACGACCCGGGCTGTTATTTCTCCAACAGACATTTGACCCCAGGGGAAAGTCGACTTTTTTTTTTTTCCTTCCCTACAAAACCAAAGCTAAAGATTTTCACCCACTGGAATAAGTCAGTGCCGAGCTAAATTAATTCTTGTTATCTGAACTCAAATGTTTGCTAATAAATGTTTGCTAATGGGTAAAGAATGCTGAATCATATCATTCCACTTCAAAGTACAAAAGAAGCTGCCCGTATTTTTACGTGTCCCACCCCAGAAACAACACGACGTTTTTTTTTTTTTTAACCGAGGTGAAAATACAACTAGAGGTAATTTGACGAAAGGTTAACTTATTGCGTAAAAATTCTGTCATTTACAACCAATGAGTGAATAATGAGTAAGATAAATATGGCAGGTCACGGCACTTGAGATAGCGTAAGAGACTTAACACTGGGCCATCACACGTAGACTCTGACTCGCTTCACTTTTTTTGTCCGTGTCTAACTCGCACGAGTTTCTTTCTTTCTTTCTTTCTTTCTTTTTAAAAACATGCACTTGTTGACATGCCCTTACTGTTTTGAGGGAATCAGCTTATCAGCCTAAAACCCGTTTGTTAGATGAGCTTTAGTTGGTCCGAGCGTTCGAGTCGGCGGGAACGAGCAGAATTCCGAGCACAACTTTTCCAGATGTCGTGATCGGACGCAGCTCATGTGTGTGTTTGCGTGTGCGCGTCCAAATGTACAAGAGTTTACAATCAGGAATGGTTAAATATTTTACAAATACCTTCGGTTTATTTTTTCCCAACCGTGTCGTCGCTTGTTGCTTGTACGCCTGATACGCGATAGCCGATGTAACGTCATCATTTTAATCTTCCTCATGTATAATAAATGCATAATAACACCAGCGTAACCGCGAGCGTAAGGACAAATTGTGACCTTAGTACTTTAAGACTGACCCTGAGGGTGGAAAAAAATAAAAATAATAATAAAAAAAAAAAACCTTAGAAGGTCATGAAATATTTTTCCACTACCTACTGTACTACAATCTCCTGTCTTCTCGAGTTCCTCAGGTGATGTCAGTGGGACTTTTCGGCAGCTGCTGACTTCCTGTTTGGTCCGTTTCCATCAGAACGGAGATTTATATCGTAGCCTGTTATAACTTTTCATGAAATGTCTGATCTTATTTATTGATTGATTGATTTATTTGTTTATTTGTGTTTTTACGTTTCAGGCGAGAAGCCGTACCGCTGCACTTGGGAAGCGTGCGACTGGCGTTTCGCTCGTTCGGATGAACTCACAAGGCACTACAGAAAGCACACGGGCGCCAAACCCTTCAAGTGTATCGCGTGCAACCGGTGCTTCTCGCGCTCGGATCACTTGGCGCTCCACATGAAGAGGCACCAAAACTGATTCGTCTCCATTTTTTATTAAAAAAAAAAAAAAAAAAAAAAAACTTTTTTTTAAATAATATTTGTATCATTAAATATATATTTCACCATCTTCACAAAGATCAAATATGTTTCTATATATTAAGAAAAAATAAATAAAAAAAAGGGCTGCCAATTTCCGTCTGACTACCAGTTTAGCTCTAGGACTAGTGCATTGCTTCAAGGAAGACTCGACTTGTTTTGGAGTGGAGTCCACAGGAATAGGTTTATTATTTGTAGATTTTTTTTTTTGTGCAACTGTATATATTGTACGTATCTGAGTGCTCTGTGTATAATATGTTGTGAAATCCGTAACTTTTACACTTTTGTCTGAAACGTAGCACCGGTCTTTACACACTTTTATGGTGGAAATTGTTTTTCCTTCAAATTTCTTTCTGTAGAATTTGAACACAGCAGGAGGAGGTCATTGTTCAGATGAGTCCAGCCTACACTGTTTCTATTGGGCGTTTTTTTTTCTTTTTTTTCTTTTTTTTTTTTTATTTTACCTCTCTTGTAGGCCTATAAGAATCTCAACGTATTTGCTAAGGAGTTAAGAGTACAGAGTTGAGTAATGTTTGTTTTTCTCAGACGTTCGTATCCACGGAAACAAACCATTTTATGAGTAGCTTGAGCAAGAAGCGACGGCTCAATGGGTTCTTCTCGTTGTATAATGTTAAAGGGATTATGTGCAGGATATAAGCCAAGAAGTTAACCATGTTAAATATGAATATATTAATTATTGACCAACCCTGTGTCATTTGTCTCGTATCAAAGCCCCGGTTATCCTATTGCAGTACATGTGCCAAATTATTACGAAAAAGATAAGACTGTTCAAATAGACCAGTGGGGGGTTTTTTGGGGTTTTTTTTTTTTTCGTGTGTGTGTGTGTGTACGTGAAATGAAATTCCTTGGAGCATTTCCTTTATCAACGTGTTGTTTAGCGTGATCACGTTTAACTCTGGTCAGTAACGGAAGAACAAATCTCATCTGTACACTCGACTCGAACACCTCGAACACCGACGCGCGCTCATCTTTATTACCGCTGCTTTTAAGCACTTCCTCCTCAAGCTTTCCCCGTGCCCGTGCACATTTCCTTTTACGTACGGCACGGAGGCAACTCTGATGCACCGTGACTTATTGTACATAATGTAGTTAAAGTTAAAGTAGCTTGTAAATATTTGTTCTCACTTAAGCTGATTTTCTTCTTCTTCTTCTTCTTCTTTTTTTATTTTATCATGAACAAACGGGAGTTGTTTTAAACAGGTATGAGTTTGTCCGTCGTGATGGCACAGACGGACACGAATCATTTTGTATTTTGTTGTTTGAATACGGAAATTCTTGAGAATAAAAACACAAATCAAACCTTGTAACGGACCAAACGGTGTTTATTTCATCTATTGATTGGCGTCCCCTTGTTCAGTGAAGACTACTAGAAAGTATTATTTCTAAAACGGATTCAAATTTTTTTTTTTTATTTGAATAAAATTTTATAAACTTTTTTGATTTAACTTTTCTTGAAGTTAATGGTGACGTCTCCGAGTAATAGTGACTCGGTGAGGTATTACAGGACTGATTGATTGCTTTAACTCGGGTTAATTATTACCCTAACCTTGAATTTGGGTTTAAAATGAATTTGGTCCCGTGTCTGAAGTCAATAAATCTCCGTAGTCATAAAGAAATGCAATAATTTTTACTTTAAAAAAAAAAAGAAACGCCTTGAGACAGATATGGATAGAAACGAGTCTACCTGACTTCTTGAACTTTCTGAATATGATAAAACAGTAAACCGGTTTTTAGAAGACAAAAGTCTTGCTCGCAGGAAAAATAGCAGCGGTTTTGAAAAAAAAAAAAAAAAGAGCACAACCGGGTGGAGCGTGGCTTAGCTAAAATTGAAAATAATAATTATACCATCTGCCAAAATCGTTTACTGATGAGAGTCCACAAACAATAAAAGGTGATTAGTCAAGTGCGGAGCCACCCTTGTTGTTATAGTGATACGCTGTTACACTGTAGCATGTGTACAAAAGACAAACATGACAATTACAAGATGAATGAACCTCTACACCCTTGTTATTTTTTTTCTTATATTTGT
>JAOVYU010000026.1:20888073-20898549 GCA_025674565.1 Synodontis membranacea
AATATCATTTGTTAAATGGCGGATTTAAATGGTGGAGCTTTGCCCGGTCTGCCCATTCGGACAAGTCACCGCTGACTAAACTGTTTCAAATGATTGGGTCAAAACGAGGTCAGTGGGATCTGTATGTTTGGGGCAAGCGGCACTGTAGGTAGGTGCTGCTGTGGGAATAACAGGCCTGAACACAGACACAGGGATGGAGGTGCCAGCAGAGAGAGTGGTGGAGTCCAGAAGGTGAGAGAAGTGAGAGAAGTGTGCCTCTGGAGGTGTGATGTTGCTGGTGTTGCTCCTGCACCTCCCCAAATGAGAGCGGAGGTGTTGAGAGACACACTCCAGCCTAGCCTACAGAGTCTGAATCAGGATTCCCACATCAGCACCTTGGAGCTTTACCTCTGACCTGAGCAAAACAGTGAACATTCGCAGTCATGCTACAGTATCTGCATCTGGTTCGTCAGTAGAACCGCCGACCTGTTTTGCAGGATCACGCCGTTTCCATCAGGCAGTTCATTTCCGTGGATAAGTGGTGTTTCAGAAGTTTAAACATTACTAGACCACTAGCTGTCAAACCAACTGTGGCGCAAAAACGCAACCACTAACATGTGATACTTTAGGGAATATTTTAGACTCAAGATGAAGAACTTCAGACTAATGAATACATCAGTGAAAATCCTAAAAAAATGTTCCATTCTGAATCTAATTGGTTTGTCTGAAGAACTACGAATGATCTGGATCAGACTGGAAGTAAACTCTAGAGCAGAAGCTGGGCATCTAGGAAAACCGTTTCAAACCAGGCATTTCAGAATGTCCATCAATAGCTTCATTGAACATGAGTTTTTACCCGACATAAAATACCACAATGCTGCTCTGGAGCCTATAACCGGTGACGTCCAGGCTTTGGGTGCCATTCCAATATGATCACTATTAAAATAATACCAGAGCAAATTTTTTTGTTGTTGTTGCAAAATTACTACTGTGCGTTCAAATCAGCGTTCAGGAAGAAGCTTCTGTTTTGTTGGTCATTACAAACTGAACAAGAGCTACTTTGCTAACAATCATGCTAACGAAGCATCGTTTAAGCAGAGACAAGCTAGCAAGACGTGGCTAAAACGTGGCCATCCTTGCATTTCATGGGATGTTACGCTGTATACTCCCTGCCATTCGGACGACTGACCAGAGGACCGTCTGCATTAATGATTCTGAGTTTGGTCTTAACCCTTTATAGGGCAAGAAACCATATCTGGTCATCTCATCAGACATGAGCCGCATGGATTTGAATTTTGTGAATAAATAAATAAATAAATGTTCCTTTAAGTTTAAGTGTTTTTCTTACATTTTGTATATTATACACAATTTTCCCCCTAGACTAATGAGGAACTATATATGGAAACTATATGATATGGTAACTTTATTGACCTTGATTTGCAAAATAAAAATGCAACCTTTGATCAAATATATCCTCCAATAACACTCTAGTGTTTACATTTTTTACATTTCCAATTATTTCAATTAATGCCCTATAAAGGGTTAAGGACAAAAACGCAAATGTGGTTTCTGCCAAATAAGTAAGGTAAGAAATTGTATTAATTTTCAGCTCTAGTTATGTTCATGTTTTGCACCAAAGGCAGTAATTTGGCCCCAATATATTAAAATCACCTGAATGAAAGGCTATAGCATGATTATTTGTCTAGGATGATGTTTGATTTGACTCAACCCTAACCCTAATCCTAAACCACATCACGGTTGTTGTTCATTCTTTATGATGCACTTTAGGAACCTCCTAAAGTATATAATGATCCACAAATGTGAGCCTTTCTTGAAATAGTTCCACTGGATGTCTGTATTTGTAGAAATGTACATGAAAACCTGAAAAGTGTGACGTAACTTAGAACTAAATCTAAGCTTCTTTCTAGAGAAATCCAGATACTCAGACGCGCAAAATGAAGATCATCTAGAAAATATGTGTGTTTTTGTGACGCCCATGTGCGATAAACAATGCCGAATAAAATAACTGCCTACGTGACCTCAGGGTCAGAGTTTTCAGTGTTACTCCATGACCCTGCTGATGTCATTCCACTTCACCATTCCTCACACCTCTACTCTCATTAGGAAAGGTGTAGGAACGACACCGGGCCTCACACCTCCATCAGCACACTTCTCTCACCCTTCCTACTCCTCCACACTCTCTGTCCTGGCACAGAGTCTGCGGTACTGTTCCCACACGAGCACCTACACGCCAACCCTGACCTCATACTGACCCGCAATCGGGTACCAAAACAGTGTGTTCAAGATAGGTTTGACACCAGGCATCACTGTGAGTCTTATCCATAACGGAGCGCATACTAAAAGATAGGATAGAATCTCGGAGAGTCAGTTGCCAGTCCGGATCAGTCGTGTTAAATTATAGCTTTCATTAACTTCAAGTTTTCTGTCGGTCGTTAGAACTACTTTGGAAACAAAATAAGGACCGTATCCTGTATTAATTGTTTATGAGCCGGAGTCATTAGATTCAGAGTTTGATTGCTGTCTGATCTGATGTTCTCCATGTCCTCTCACGTCATTTCTCATCAGTTCACTCATTTGGAGAGGTGTAGGGTTGACACCAGGTCTCACACCTTTACACACACTTCTCTTACCCTTCCAGAGTCACACCGGAGCCTGGAGTACTCTTCCCAGCCCATCACCTACACACACCTACACACACACCTACACACACACACACACTGACCTGGACACAAACACTGACCTCAGACTGACCTGATAAATATTCAGTCCATATACAGATATAGCTCATATGTTTGTTTGTTTTTTAAACGGTTTCTCCCCATTTATTCTTCCCATATAGTTTTGAACAAATGTTCATGCAGTAACCACAATTCGATTCCGATGTCTTCTGTATGTCTTCATACCCGTTTCAAAATTCAGAAATGTTAAATGTCTCTGGGATTTTGCAGGAGAAATATATCACTATCCACAGACCGTGATGTGATCAGGGAAAGATTGGGATCGGTGCGTCCTTGAACTGAGGCTACGTCCATGCTAATACGCTTTAATTTTAAAAACAAAAATGACCTCTGTTAAGATGTATATCACATGGGCATTCAAGTAAACTGGGCATGATGGTCCCGGAATAAACAGGAGGCAGATTGTCTACTGCATTTGGTTGCTTAGTTGCAGCTCTCTCGAATAATAGCTTTCCTCCTGCGCATGTAGGAAGTTGCTAGCAAAGACAACAAGGTCAGCAACGCAGTCGTAGTCGAGGCTGATGTTGTTTGTTTTCTTCCGGAAAAGGGTCACGTGATAGGAGTGTGACGAGTCAGGGAAGCGAACGTGGGTGTCTGCGTCATCGTTTCCAAAACTCTACGTTTCTGTCCATGCTAAAACGTTTTCAAACTAAAATGGGGCCCGCGATGTTTCCATAACGTACAGATAGTAGGTATAAATATAGCAAGAATGATGCATTTCAAAACTAAAATGTCTTAGTATGGCTAAGACTTTATGATTTTAATTCCGATTTTCAAGTCCCTGATTAATTTGTGGCTTGGCAACCGCTCGTAGTGTGAACGGTTCGGCGACGTGGCGATCGCAGAGGGTCCGATATTTTCAAGCATGTTTGATTTTCTTGACGATGAATCACGTAATTCAGCCCTCTTTGACTACCAGAAAGAACATGACTAGGACACATCCAAGAGGAAATCAAATTAACTGCTGTCACGCGCAGCAGATTCCTGAATCCGGTGTAACATCTGTCTGTTTGTGTGCGACAGCGAGGACAAACTGTACAATACTAACACAGTAATAATGCTCATCTAGAAATTATTTGGCATGATATACCCAAATATATGTTAGGAAGAAAATATGAAAAAATATAAACAAACACATCATGAATCGTGAACGCAGTTGCAGTGAAAATTACAAGAACCTCATCAGTGTTTTTTTTTTTTTTTTTTTAGCATTTCAGCCATCACCTGGGATCACTCATGTTGCACACACCAACCGTTTAAAGTAGTTTACAGTGATTCTGAGATTTTGAAATTCATGTCGCGTGCACCTTGGCTACGTTGCTACGCTGGCCACAGGTTCATATCCGTCTGAATTCTCTATATTCCTCTCTTCTACCTTGCTTCACATGTGACCTCGGGGTCACAGTGTCCCTGTTGATATCGCTGCCCCAGGCCTCGCACCTCGGCTTTGACTTGGGGAGGAGTAGGACTGACACCAATCCTCACACCTTGGTCGGCGCACCTCTCTCTCCGCAGAGTCTACAGAATTGTTCCCAGCTCAGCGCCTGCACACTCTGACCTGACTCTGGACACAAACCCTGACCTCATACTGACCCGTTCTACACACACCTACAGTACAGTACACCGTCGCAGATGATAACAAAGTAGCAAAGATGGATCATGTCGTGATGTTACTACTGACTAGCAAGTGAGACAAATTAAATATTCAATTATTATATATATATATATGAAATGGTTTTGACTCTTTTGTAAATATAGCATCAGTTTATATTACAGCACCATCTGCAATATTAAGATTTTGTTTTTCCTTTCGGCTGCTCCCGTTAGGGGTCTCCACAGCGGATCTTTTCGTCCCCGTGTTCGATTTGGCAGAGCTTTTGACGCCCGATGCCCTTATAATATATTGTTATATATTTGATGGAAACATTCATATTTATTTAAAAGTAAACAAAGTAGAGGAAGGTGTGGTGGTAAATATAGTGTATGTATATTGTATATTTAGTCTTTGACATTGTATTCAAGTCTCTCTTGGAACTCTCTTGTGCTTCTGTGTGTCATGACCCTGATGATGTCATTCCTCTTCACCAGGCTTCACACCTCTGCTCTCATTTGGAGAGGTGTAGAGACGACACCAGCCCTCACACCTCCGTCGGCACACTTCTCTCACCCTCTCTGTTCCACGAGTCTCTCTGCCTGCACCCGCTTCTACACGGGTACATGTAGAAGAGTCTACAGAACCTTTCCCAACCCATCACCTACACACACTCTGACCTGGACACACACACACACACACTGACCTCAAACTGACCACATACGGCTAGGGTCCAAAAATGTGTCAAAAGGCCAGGATTCCCAAACCAGTGGTTACTGATGCATCTCTAAATCACAAGCTGTATAAATTGCACAGCCATCTCAGATATGTTCATTTAACTGTTTTTATTGCATTGTCTTTATTTTCCCCTAATCTAGTCATGAGCAACTGGTCACACACTAGTCCTCTCACTTTCTCAACGTAACTACGCACTCTTGCAACCTTTTTTCCCCAAAATATCTCGAATATGGGCAAACGTCTAATATTTCATATTATGAGATTAATCTGAATATAAGATCGTTTCTCTATTGGCAAACAGATTATTTTGCTTCTTTCCAGAAATAAATGCTTAAAATTTATTACAAATTTATTCCAATCTTTTAATAAGAAATAATGCATAAATCTGAGTACGTTCAAGATATTTTCTCTTGCTAAGATGTTTTTTTTTTTTTTTTTTTTTTTGCACACATCTCAATATTATACACATACACATGAATGATTAATTCATCATCAGTTAATGAGGGATTATTGCACAGTCATAACAGTTTATACATTTTACACATTTATATCCAGACATCAGTTAAAAACATTTATACTGAACGTTTTAGTGTGTATTTAATGATAAACCTCATAAATAATCTAATTTATTATTACACAATCTTATTAATTATTATTATTGAACGGCTTTTCGTAAGGAAGCAGGAAAACTGGAATCTTTGTAAGGCAGAACTCTTTTTGAACTATTTTAAAAGTTTTAAATATTTTTCTAATGACGTAAGCCTGATTAATATCTTAACTAATATTTACATTTAATATTTACTGTGACTCTGAGCTCAGACGGTAATTGAGGTCCGATGTAAATTAGGAAATATAAATATATTATTAGTAGAATAAGATATGAATATATATATATATATATATATATATATATGCAATCCAAACAGATGAATTTAGATCGTAGTCTTGGCAATCAGGCTTGAATCTCAGTCTATGAACAAGATGATGATGATGATGATGATGGAGATGGCCCTATAACCCTCCCTTATATTCATATATGTATATAAACATGTATATATGTATATATTCAAATCTATTTTCATATCCACACCCATCTCAGCATATCCATATTTGTCCCTCAACGTTGATTCCCATGTGACCTCAGGGTCGCAGTGTCCAGTGTTGCTCTGTCTCCTGTCCAAATTCCACCAGGCCTCACGCTTCAGCTCTCATTTGTGGAGGCGTAGACGCGACACCAGGCCTCACACCTTCAGCAGCACACTTGCTGATGAACTGTTCCCACCACTGTACCTGACCTGGATACAAACACTGACCTCATACTGAACTGTGCTGCATAGTGACTGAATTGTTTTATGTACATTTATAGTGCACATGAACCAACAGCAAAGAAGCGATACTGTCTTTACCCAACTTTGGATTGTTTTTGCAAAAAAAAAAAAGGCACTGGATATAGGAAGGTGTGGTTATGTATATTGTATATTTAGTCTTTGACCTTGTATCCAAGTCATGGCATTATTGCCAATTATTATTATTGTTATTACGACGTATGACAGGAACTCTCTTGGTCCAGTGCTTCTGTGTGTCATGACCCTGATGATGTCATTCCTCTTCACCAGGCTTCACACCTCTGCTCTCATTTGGAGAGGTGTAGAGACGACACCAGCCCTCACACCTCCGTCGGCACACTTCTCTCACCCTCTCTGTTCCACGAGTCTCTCTGCCTGCACCCGCTTCTACACGGGTACATGTAGAAGAGTCTACAGAACCTTTCCCAACCCATCACCTACACACACTCTGACCTGGACACACACACACACTGACCTCAAACTGACCACATACGGCTAGGATCCAAAAATGTGTCAAAAGGCCAGGATTCCCAAACCAATAGTTACTGATGCATCTATAAATCACAAGCTGTATAAATTGCACAGCCATCTCAGATATGTTCATTTAACTGTTTTTATTGCACTAATGCAGCTAATGTAGTCATGAGCAACTGGTCACATACTAGTCCTCTCACTTTCTCAACGTAACTATGCACTCTTGCAACCTTTTTTCCCCAAAATATCTCAATATGGGCAAACGTCTAATACTTCATATTGTGAGAATATGACCACATATGGCTACGGATGTGTCCATAATGTGTCTTTATGATTAGCAAAGGCCAGGATTTCAAATCTTTCCTTTCATTTGAGACAATAATACACAAATGTGTCAAACAAACGTGTGCATCGTTGAAAATAAGTTTTTGCTTCTTTTACTCTCTTGTGGGAAACATTGAGAAACATTAAGTATAGCCTGGGTCCTTGTGTTAAAACCTACCTTTCAAAGACATAAGCACCTAGACACCCTGCCACTGACGTCTGACCTCAACATACGCTTTTGAATGTGTTCTGTCCACTGACCTGAGCTAGAACTCTAAACTCTGTGTGCTACTTAAGGTATTTTTCTGTACAGCTGTGACATTTTGTTTACTGGCCACCAATTACAGTAAACAAGGAAGCGTTTAACCATGAGATGATTTGAAAGGCATGTTTTCAATTGCAGGGTACAGAGGATGCTAATGAGGGCACGATTTGGCAAATTCCAAAGCGAGTAGCTGGCACAGGATGAGTTCTTCTACCGATAATATATGTTGACATCTGGACATTAAGGAAACATAAGCACAGTATTTTTTTTTTTTTATGTAAGATTACTTTTATAACCTCGCTTTGGCAGTATGCCCAGATGCTTTTGCAGATGCACAGATCATGCCCAGAAAAAATTAACTGTCTAAAACATTGCTTTTCTCACACAATGAATATGAGGCCTTGATTAAGGACAGCTACAAGCCATAGTAACGTGAACACAAGTCTCACCGGTTTCAGTCTTTAATCAGGTAGCGGCTGTTAAAATGTCCATGATGCCACAACTGGAAAAGAAAGGCTCGAATAATGAGATATTTTTTTCTCCTTCTTATAAAGACAGGCAGCACAGAGACAACAAATCCAGATTTCAATGCGTTAGAAATCCGTCGGCACAAGCAACGTGGCATGAAATGTGGCCGACAAACATTATGACCTTTGTGTCGATAAGGCATTCTAGACGGCTAAATGATTTTCAGGATGTAACTTCGGCTTCTTTATGACCGCCATCACAAACTTTCAAAAAAAGTTTCAAAAAGCTCCTAAGGCATTGTATATACCATAGAAAACTGCAAAGACAATAATCAATAATCAATCAAGAACAGGATTGTCCCTCTAGGACAGGAGAAGACCAGGAGCGAACTGGTCAGAAGCTGGCAGGAGGCCTACAGCAACACAAAAAATATCGCAGCAATTTCTGTCAAGTAGTGGTTGTTCCCTACATGAGACTGTAAAACAGGTTTGCAAAAAATAAAACAATACATTTCCAATCTCCTAAACCATCTGGAATAATGTATTCTGGTCTGATGAGAGCAACATGTCACCAAAAGAACACCATCTTCATGGGGAAGCATGGAGGCGGCAGCATCATCCTTTCATCATTCATTCAATCTGCTTTCCTTCAGCCGGAACAGGAGCTTTAATCAGGGATGAAGGAATAATGAGTAGCTCTAAATACCAGTCAATTTTGGCACAAGCTCTCAAGGCTACTGCAAAAAAACACTTAAGATAAAGAGAAATGATTTCATAAGTCCAGATCTAAATCCAGTCAATATCTGAAGACTGTGCACAGGACATGCCCCGCCAATCTGACAGAGTTAGAATGCTTTTGGCAAAATATTGCTAAGATGATAGTCAGCGTGTGCCAAACTGCTTGACTCTTAACCAAATCTAAAGGTACTTCAACTATTATTAGTTTAGGGGTGTGCAAACTTATATAACCAGGTTACAGACTTTTTTCAGAATTTTTATATAAAGTGATTCTTGTTATTTTTCACTTTAATCACAATAAAGTTTCAGACACAATTTATCTTTTCGGAAAAACCTACCATTTTAACAATGGTGTATATATACACCGATCAGGCATAACATTATGACACACCTGCCTGATATTATGTTGGTCCCCCTTTTGCCGCCAAAACAGCCCTGACCCGTCGAGGCATGGACTCCACTAGAGCCCTGAAGGTGTGCTGTGGTATCTGGCATCAAGATGTTAGCAGAAGATCCTTTAAGTGCTGTAAGTTGCAAGGTGGGACCTCCATGGATCGGAATTGTTTGTCCAGCACGTCCCACAGATGCTCGATTGGATTGAGATCTGGGGAAATTGGAGGCCAAGTCAACACCATAAACTTGTTGTTGTGCTCCTCAAACCATTCCTGAAGCATTATTGCTTTGTGTCAGGGAGCATTATCTTACTGAAAGAGGCCACAGAGATCAGGGAATACTGTTTCCATGAAAGTGTGTACATGGTCTGCACCAATGCTTAGGAAGGTGGTACGTGTCAAAGTAATATCTACATGGATGGCAGGACCCAAGGTTTCCCAGCAGAACATTGCACAAAGCATCATACTGCCTCCGCTGGCTTGCCTTCTTTCTACAGTGCATCCTGGTGCCATGTGTTTCCCAGGTAAGCGACACACACGCACCCGGCCATCCACGTGATGTACAAGAAAGCATGATTCATCAGACTCAAATCCTTATGCATGCCCATTTTTCCTGCTTCTAATACATCAACTTTGAGGACAAAATATTCACCTGCTGCCTAATATATCCCTCCACTAACAGGTGCCATGATGAAGAGATAATCAGTGTTATTCGCTTCACCTGTCATTGCTCATAATGTTATGCCTGATCGGTGCACTTTTTATAACATTCTAGCATTTTTCAGCTTGACATTTGCTGTTTCTGATCTGTCCTGCCCCCTTGTGGATACAACGTTTAAGGACTTGTGGTAAATTTCTGAATCAGTGCTTGTGTAACATGATTTCTGGCAACTAATCAGCACTACTGGGGCGGAACAGTATAAAATAATCATGCCATCATTTTAAAACACACGGGGTAGGAGCATTCCGAGCAGCAGGGAAGGTGACAGTAGTGTGTGTCTGAAGGTGTGAGGCCTGGTGTTGTCTCTACACTTCTCCAAATGAGAGCAGAAGCATGGGGCCTGGTGAAGAGGAATGAAATCATCATGCCTGCTGTTCAAATTAATGGGAGGTTTTAGGAAGTTTTAGGTTTACTGCTGTTTTAGATAAACACAAGATGTACTTCACCTACAAATCATTCGAGCACATGACTGTCATTTAATACAATTTTAATCATTATTTTGATTTCTGTTGATCTACAGACCATTTGTCATTCAGCATGTCGTTGAAATATCGTTAAAACCTTCTACCCAAAACCCTACATTACCTTTAAGAAGTGAGAGATTTGAAACCGAAGATAGATCTTTGTATCTGTGAAATCAGATGGAACAGTCATAAACTGCAATCAGAATTTATTATATATA
>JAOVYU010000026.1:20996624-21010675 GCA_025674565.1 Synodontis membranacea
GTGTGTGTGTGTGTGTGTGTGTGTGTGTGTGAGTGTGTGAGTGAGTGGTTGAAAGACATTTGTTCCTGAACAATTACTTAGACTTGTAACAATGATGTATGTATGAACAATGGCTGTATCTTGAAAGAGAGACTTTGATTTAAATTAAACATGGCAATTTGTTAATAGTATTTAGTCTTAAGATTAACCACAGTACAAAATTATATCTAAGCAAAGCTCTTTTCTCTGTAAATGTTCCAGGGCTCGCTTACACTTTCTGGCATGCATTTGTAACTGGCGTCAAGTCAAGAGGGATTTGGTCTTCGCAAAAACGGAGAGACATGTCTAAAATAAAGTAACAGGTCATACCGTACTCTAATGTCTACTCAACATGGCAAGAATAAGTAATCCCTGAATGGGAATTGGACAAGGGCCAACGCAGCACAATCTGGTATTAATCAGAAAGGCACAAAAAAAAAAACCCACGGTCTGTTGCTAAGCTATTCCCATTTAAGGCAGTGCAGCAGTGTAGTTATAACATGGCTATTTCTCCATCCGTTTCAAATCTGTCTTCTTCTTTCTGAGTTTCATATACAACCAATCAGTAATGGATAAATGACATTACTTGTAGGCATTTGTGCGGCATGAAGTCACATGTTAGAACCTGCATTCCTAAAAAGCGTCCCTACTGCAGAAAGAAAAGTACACGAGAACCTATTATTATGCCATGAAAATGGCTGTAGCATTAGTCAGAAATACAGATTAGTGCAACAGGTGACGCACGTGTAGAATCTTTCGGTTTTTTTTTATGTGTACCATCTTGTCTTTTCCAAATCGCTACATAAAATAATTTTTTCTACAGGATACTGATCTGTGACCTAACTTCCACTAGGTGTATAATTTATGGAAATCCTCTAGAAATTTTTTAGAGATCATGCATGGGCATACCCATAAAATTTCATAAGCAATTCTTTAAGTATTGTTCATTATTAAAATTAATGCAATGTAACCGTGCATGAAAATGCAAATCACATTAAAAGATGAATCAGGATTCTGCTTAGAGCCTATTCATTTCGTCTCCTGACGATCTCTCTTGTTATGTATTTTCGCATGTTAATATCAAATAAAATAAATATATATGAAAAATAATGCATGTGGGGAAAAAAACGAAAATACCACTTATCCATCATGGTCACTGCAAAGCTTGAGCCAATCCCAGCTGACTTTGGGGGGTAAGGCAGGGTACACCTTGGAAAGACCGCCAATCTAATAATTGCAGGGCAATTAAAAACTATTCACACTCACATATACAGGTAAGTTAGTGTAGCCAGTTAACCTAATCTGGATGTCTTTGGACGGAAGGAGGAAACCTGAGTGCACAGAGGAATCTAACACAAACTCTGAACAGAAAGGCCCCAGTCGGCTGACAGGTTAGATCCCAGAACCTTCTTGCCGTGAGGTGACAGTGCTAACCACTGCATCTCCGCGACCCCCAAGAATTATAATATTTCAATTAAAAACAACAACATATCTGTGTAACGTTAAATATTCGCTATCTGGATCTCTAATTAGTTTATTCGTGGTAGCTATCTAACATTAGGCTAGGTTTTCTTGGATACAACTGCATTTTGCTGTGTTCGACTATTAACTCTGAATTTCCAAACTTGGAAAAGACAAAGAAAATGGCACTTCAAGTTGGAATTCCTGCTTATAAAGTTGGGTTCAGTATATAACACCATACCGACATAATCGCTTAGACGGTCAACAGTAACTTAAATTTCACAAATGACATACTCTGGGTCCGCTGATAGTCGAAGCCCTTCGGAGCGTCTGATATTTCCTGTACATTTTTTCTGGCTACAGGTTTAAATGAGTCTTTGGGATGCTGCTTGGCTATTGTTGACCGTTTGAAGCAAGATATTACGAGATTGGAAACCAACTCATGTCATTCTGCCTTTAACAGTTTTAGGAGATTTGTTTAAGGCTGTTAGTAAACTTGATACTCTTGTAAGTTCGGTGGTGCAAATACTCTTGCTTCCTAAATTTATTACAGATCCAGCTGTTTTAAACATCTTAATTATTGCCCTAACAAGCAGTAATTGGATATGGGCGTTTTTACAGCATTTGTCAGATTTAACGTAGGTCAACACATTTGCACATTTGCATTTTTTTCTCATTTGCATTTGTGTATTTGCTGAACCTCACTAAACACAACGGTCAGATTAATTTCATTATTTCAGTGTGCTATTAAACTAAACGACATGTGGCACATAGGCAAGTGTTCTTATTAGATTAGCTAATTGTTTGCGGTTTGCGTTTAATTCTAAATTTAGTCCGTTAGGTAACTTGCCTCTCAACATTCTGAAGAACTAAATGTCTTGTTTGTCACTTTAAATCCAAATACAGTCTGAAATCATCCACATGTATAATGCATGAATGTATTAAAGCATGGACGGGTATATTAATATCATGCACTTTATTTATTGCAGTTTATGGGGAATTAACATGAAGTGCACACACGTTCTCTTATTCCATGCATGTAAACAAACTGTGGTGATAACTTCAATAAAAACACAGACTAAAGAAAGAAACGTATCACTCATGCACATATGGTTGTTCTTGTGTAAGGAGAGATTTATTTATTTATTTATTTTTGTTGACTAAAAGTAAAAAAAGATGCCGCTAGGACACGTTTTCGCTTAAGGCCTGCTCTGACCATAAAAGAGCCGATTGTTTTTTTGTGTTCGTTAATCCTCTTCAGCTGACGACTTTTAAGACTTTTAACACTCCCATATGGCCGTCTGTCAGATCTGACCAGACTGTTGTTCTTTCAGCAAGATTGAAGCAGAGAGCCAAATATACGATAAGATAGCAAAGGCAGGATAAGGAAAGAGAGAGTTTAGACAGCCCGCTATACATTGCTTAGAAAAAAAAAAAAGAGGCAGTTATATATACACTCCGGGTTGTAAAAAGTGCTCAGAAATTATATTTAAATGAATTAAAAGTGGAAGTATCCAGAAAAAAAATGACTCAAGAGGAGGTACAATTTTGCTACTTTTTAATTAAAAGTAAAACATAAATGTTTTAAGCTGATGAAACATCCGTCTCTGTGCATGGCTAATGCTAAATGCTTTGCTAATTAATTAATCAGAAATAAAATATCCCCAAAATAGCCAATATTTACCATTATATACAGTAGGGTTTGACTCTCTGGCCAGTTTATTTTAGCTATTGGAATTGATGCTAATCAAACTTTGGAATTAGCAAAGAAAACAGGTTAGCTTAAAGTTAACTATACTGCATAGTAAGAAAAGATCGATGCAGATGATGAATTGTTTTAGTAAACAAAGAGTAAGATAGATAACTAGAGCACAGGGTGATCATACGGTCCTCTTTTCGGACGTAAAAAATGCAGCTGGCCGGGATTTCTAAATTGCCCAAAATATCCGCGATTCAACTTTTTTGTTCAAAAGTTTTCTACAGTCGGCATTCGTTGTATGTGTTTTTGCATTACTTAGACTTTTTCTTTTTAGGTCCCACTTTCTCTGGTCATCATTGGTCGGTGATGTACACGTCCTTCACACAAACGTTGGTCAGATCTCGTCTCGAGCGTAAGTGCTATAGCTTTGAGACGGCAGCAGCTGGCTTGTCGACAGTAGCACGTGACGCCTGAACAGTGTGAAATTGCCCAAACGCAAATGTAAAAATCATAGATGAATTGCAGAAAAAAATCATGTCTTTGTCTCGGTCGGGACCTGTGGGGAGCAGAGCAGGACCTGCAGAGCTGTCGGTGTCAAATAAGGGCCTGTGTCCACCAGATGTGTTTCTTTTGCGCTGGCAGCGTCTGTTTTTATACAAATAGTATGAAGGTCAGCATTGCCAGTGCTCAGCTTTTTCCCCCGCTGTGCTCAAACTTCTTTCAGTTGAAAACAGTTCAACTTTTGAAACACTGCCGAGTTCATCAATTTCAGTTCTCTCTGATCAAAATCAAGAAATGGAGGGACATACGATAACAACACTGTCAGCAATGGAAGAGGAGAAACTGATCCTGGCCCTCACTGACACCCCAGTTATTCATGATTTAACACTGAAGTTTTACCATGCTCAGTATTTGAAATCAATGTGATTTCTTTCCATCGTTTTGGCTAGCCTCTTTAAAGTAAGTAGTGGCTTGACCTTCATAACGAAGGAATGCGGAAGTGCTAGAAGATCTGTTTTTGTAACCTAGCAACAATAAGCGCTTGATTAACGCTCTTTGGCAGATGCTATTATTAAAATTAATTCTTAATTACGAATTAAAAGAAGATGCTATTAATGCTGCGAAGGGAGTTTTTGCATTTCACATAATAGCTATAGATGAATTGGCTTTTAATTGTACTTCAATCTATGGTCATGAAAAGAAACAGTGTTATGTAAAACGTGTTAAAAGCTTAACTTTCTTATATTTGTTTGTTTTTAGGTTATTGTTGAGGTCCAAAAGTAGAATAGAAAGAAATATGATCCTTTTTTTTGTTTGTTTGTTTCTACTTGCCTGTTTCTTGGTTGTCTAGTTTATTGTCAGTGCAATTACTGTATCCTGTAAGATACCTTTAACCCTGACATATCGTGTGTTTAATGAATAAAATATGAAAAAAGAGAAAAAGAAATATGATTATCTGACCATAAGAGCTAGGGAGGCATTTGATATTTGTCTTGCTGAAGACTAGCTGTTAATGTATGAAAGTTGGCCACCCATTACTTTAACCCAAGTGACCACGCCTTCACCACTCTGGGTGGTGTCCTCTTTTTTGAAAACCAAAATATAGGCACTCTACTAGAGCAGGACTAGATCATTACTAAGCGCTTTCTGCCAGTATGCAGATAGCACAGGGAGTATAAAAAGGGTAGACGGCTTAAGGGTTTAAGATGGAACACTTTCTTTAGGGCAGTCTCTTGCACCGGGGATTTGCAGCAAAGTTTCTATTAATAACGCCTGCGTGATGGATTTGCGTCCACTGTTACATGGCATTAAAAGGATGTTAAGAAATAATCAGTTCGTTTGTGAGCCGTGTTTATGTCGGTCCCACCAGGTGTCTTTTATAAGGTGATGTCACAGACGGCCCAGAACAACATGAGGTCAGATGGGAAACAAAAAATCACCAAGCAAAAGAACATAAATCATTTCTTAATTACTCGAATAATATTTTTCTCACCAAAATATTATTTGGCAAAATTACTCGCCATGTGGGTCATGGTTTATAAAGGTTTCCTCCCATGTCGCTCCTTACAACAACAGGCCCTGCTGTACTCCGGGCGAGGTGACGCAGTCATACATACACATAGCTTCCTATACAAGTATGCATGCTACATTTGGCCTCAGCGTGATTACGTGACCAGAACAAGTCTCCACTGTGTACAAATGTGTGAAATCAGCCTGCTGGATTAGACATTCTGCCAAGAATAAAGATCTCAGAGTTTCGCTATCTTGGAAAGTACTTGAAACGACGTATGGAGACAAGGGTGCTGAAAGGTACACGCTGACGCAAGCATAATCTATGTTAGAGGGGAGTAGGCTGACAGGGAGGCGGTGAAGCATGTTGCGAGGACGTATCTCTGAGCGGCCGTCTTTCCTCTGTGCCTTCCTCTACAGACCATCTCACTCCGTGTTGTTTACACAAGCGTAAGGTCCCAGTTTTCACTCCCAAGCAATGAAGCGGTTCAAACGGAACAGAGGGCGCGTGTAACCGCAGGAGTGTGTGTATTTAGTCTAAAAGGTTCTCGGCTCGTGCTCGCAAACAATTACGTCATACAGACGTGTGAAAATAATTTGTCAAGTGAAAAATACCAGATACCACGAACATTTATAAAGTTTCGTTTTGAAAAACCTTTTTCTGTAACGTTGAAGTGAATTGCATTTTTTTTTCCTTCAATCGGTTTAGAGGTATCTCGTGGTCAGTAAAATACAAATGAAACACTGTTATTTCGAGAGTACTGATGTCATCCTTGTTGGCCGATATCCGTGACCTTGAAGTGTTTCAACAGGGTGTTTCCATCAGAAACCCTACTCTTTGGGCCTCCCTCTGAGAGCATAATCTTTTGAGTACTTGGCCTTGCCTGTATAGCTGTAAAACATTTCCATAACCCTGATACAGTATATATCAGGTCGGGACCCTAGGGCCTGAAATTTACTGTGCGGCCCATTTTCACACTTCTTGGCGAGCAGCTGAATGAAAATCTATATGAATTGAAAATGAATAGCTCAAAACATATTTCAAACAAGATATTAAACATCAGACCCACATTTAAATGTTGAATTTGCTGGATGAACAATCTACCTTCCCGTAGGAGCGTATCGCGGGCATTAACATTATTACTATTATCTCCCTAAAACAGTTCTTGCCACATTTTAAAAATATTTGCTATGATACAAGAAAACAACGCTGACTCTTAGCTAAAGTGTGTAAAATGAATCAGACTGTTGTGCCCGAGCTGTTTCGTATGACGTGACTGCCGACAGTGATGTCATTTACCTACCAACCTACCATTCACCGTTCACTTGACTCTTCTTACGTTTCTTTAAATCTAATCCCTACTGAAAGACTAAAATGTATGAACAAACAATTTCGTTTTAGTGATTTTTTTTTTTTATCTGAAAGTATACTATGCTTCAGGTGCAATTAAAATAATAATAAAAAAAAAACACATACACAAAAAAGACATTTTATTTCATCCATTAGACGATAGAATTCATTTCATAGTAACTCAAAATAGGATAAAAAATTTAAAATACAATTAATTACAATTAATAAAGTGTCGGGGTCGAGAATTAAAGGAATGGAACAGGCGACATCACAACTGTAACTGTACGTTGTGTTCAATCACAACTGATATGCAATGCGGCCTGGTCAAAATTGGACTTTTCCTACATCCTAACTATGGAAGTTTTCCTTTGTTTCGGACCCCAAGTCATTGTTCTGCAAGTGAAAAGTCAGTCTCAAGTCAAGACAGGCATGTCACAAGTCCTTAAAATTTAGGTTTCAAGTCCTAAACAAAGTTTTCTTTCTCTGTCATTCTCTCTCTCTCTCTCTCTCTCTCTCTCTCTCTCTCTCTCTCTCTCTCTCTCTACTCCCCAGTGACCCCTTCTGCTCTCCAAACATGCCTGATCCATCCTGATTCCCTACTTCAGGCTGGAGTTCTCATCGATTCACTCCTGCAGAGGATTGTCCCAAATAGACAGCTTAAAGACACGCTTAGAAACTGTGAAGATTGCTCTGGACTGCAGCTGATACAAATAATATCTTAGGCCTATGATGACCAAGGTAACTTTAGAACTGCAATAGCTACGAACAGCTTTGCAATTCTGCATCAGTGAATAGTCTTCAAAATAGACTTCGTGATAAAACTATAGTGAGTTTCTTGGCAACACAATTGCACTTTTTGACCACATAACACACAGTTCTAGAATCGATTTTTCTTCCTCATGTCGTCTTAGGGAGCTTTTTCCTTTCCTCCATCACCTCTGACTTGCTCATTAGGGATACATTTATAAATTCAAATGTTTAAAATTTATAAGTGCAATACAAATAAGTGTACATGACTTGAATTTAACAATGTGCTCTTTACCAAATTTAAGGCCAGAGTAATAATTACTATTGTATATTTATGCAAAAAAAACATTCAGAGTTTTTAAAATTGGTGTTCATTACTTTATAGACAAATGGAAATACTGTACAGTGAATATATATTTGAGAGCTGCATAACTATGAATGTAAACACTGAATATTTCACATGAGATGGGGGGCAGACTGATCTTTTATATTTTAATTTGGCTTTGTTTTGGTGCAACCTGAGATGACGAATTACATTTTTTTTTCAAGTTCTTGCTTCTGCGCCTGATATTCTCGGACTGCAGGTTTTACATATTGTAACTATTTTATTGTTCCAAGCAACATAATCTTTCTAGGTGACGTCTACTATCTTTGCGAGCATGTCATCAGTAAATAAGCCGCCTTTTTACATTTGACATTTTTGATTGGATGTGGACCTTGGAAATGAAGATTGATGATTAGTTTTTGTTTTTGGGAAAAAAGAAAAAAAAAAGTATAGTCTCACTGTAGAATTTGAAATCTTTGGTTTTGGGAATGGTTCAAGTCTTTCCAAGACAAAGGGCTCGATTCTAACTGAGGTCAAAGTCAAAGTCTAGTCACAAGTCTTCTTTGATTATGTCAAGCCAAGCCGTAAATCAGCAAATCTGTGACTCGTGTCCAAGTTAAGTCCGAGCCATATGACTCAAGTCTAAGTCCACAACGCTGCTTTGTTTATCTTTTGCATGCATTTCAATCACAAGTAAAGTTACGGAATTTAAAATCCTGGTTATTACTGTATAAAGCTTGCAATGGGAAATCCTGATCACTTATATTGCTTTAATTATTAGAATCGTCCACTTCAACTCTGCTCTCTGTTTCATCACTTGACGTAAAAGTCACTTGGGTGATCTCTGCCCATGCTTACTGTACATTTGTGGGGAAATAATCGCTGATTTATTCAGCCAGATCTTTTTGTTGGCTAAATTTCTTCCTAGTAATGTTTTTTTTATTAGGTCATTTAAACATTTTAACTTCATTCGCTGCCATTTGCACAGCCTGTTTAAGCACTCTTCTCTGTTTTGATGATGACCTAACAGTGCAGGAACATGACGAACATTTCGACAGCTAGTATCAGATCATAAACAGAACCCACTTGGCTTGTAACTATTGCACAGTTTTATATGCCAAGGCAAGGTAAGGAAGCAGCCTCAATAAAAAAAAAAAAAAAAAAAAAAATCATTTCCAGATTATTTTGGTCAAATATTTTCGTACATTTTCTTAAAGTAAAGAGGTCTATTACTGTATAAGGTCTGTATATAATTATCGTTGGTTAAGACCCAATTTTTTTTATATTTGGCTCTTTTCCAGCATTCAGCTCTAGTTACTTCACATCATCTCACATATTCGTGTCTTTTATTCTATACAGAAAGAAAATCAGAAATTGTCTTTCATCGTTTTAATATCCATGACAGCAGAATTGTCATTGCTTCCCCCGCTATTCCATCTACACTATGCTTCAAGCCACGATTAACCATCATTCTCACAATTAGCGCTCTCTCGCAGAGGCCTGGCTATAAAAACAAAAGAACGTAAATACTTACGTCATTAGTCTGTCTTTACAACACATTTTCTGTCAACATGTTTTCCTCTGAAATGCAACAGGGAGAACTCCTTTTCCTCTCTAGTGCCCCATTTCTTATTCTTATTTCATTTTGATGATCTTTCTTATAGATGAAGGTCAATATGGGCTCGGTGAGAAAGCAGAGTGAGATCATTCAAGGAATGAATTATGCATGTGTGCAATGAGGGAATCATTTTTGTCTTCTGGCACCGAATGGTTAGATTATTAGAGAGTCTGCTGCATATGGCTCAAATCTGGAATGTCTGTGCTGAAACTACAAAGAATCTTTGAAAGACTTTTGTGTTGCTTTTTTTAGACTTTTTCACGAAGATGCCAATCGATTGCTCCACAGACTGAGGGTTGATTAAGTTACAAATATAGGCCTTGTCACTCAGGCCTCCTGTTTCACTTGCCGTTTCCTGGTTTTTCCATTCGCCAAAACCCGTCTCACATAATCTTGATTTTGCATCTGTCCCTTATTGTTAGACTCAACAATGTCCTGTTAGCAATATACAGCATGTATGGTGCACATACCATTATATTTGTGTGCTGTGTGCAGCCTTCAGTTATATATTCATTCTAGTTTGCTTGTTTTTTATAGTTCTGAGTCTTAATTTTGTCTTATTTTCTAGCTCCATTGTCCATTCCTGTCTTTCACCTTGTCCCAGACTCAACGCTTTACCTTGTGTGAGGTTCGGTACTTGTCACTGAGCTATAACCCCAGTCTTAGTGTCGGCCCCGGAAATGCTTTTAGATTTTTCACATGCTGCTTTACAGTACGATATTTCCTGTATTACGTCTCCTCCAGAACCCTGATCGCACGTCGGGATCAATAATTTGCTGCTGCGACTGATTATTAGCCCTACTCTTAACTACTTAACCACGTTCTTGTATGCTTTAGTTCCTTTATCTTAATTTCTTACTTTCTTAGTTCTCATGATTCTCTAATTTCTTAGTCTTAGTGCATCTGATTATTCTCTGGCATCATCCAGATAAATCACAGTGTAAACACCAGGTATTTCAGAGACTTCATTTCCTACTCTCTTAAATAAAACAGCTGCTAAATAGAACAACATAGAAATTAAAAAAAAAAAAAAAAAATCAGACTCAGCTGGATGACCACAGCTGTGTTTGTGGCTGTAATCAGTGACATACTGGATATTGGAAAATTGTGAAGAAATCAATCTCCATCGGTTAATTGGTTAATTACTGTATGTCGGGGCATAATTCATTGCATAAGGTTTTCATTAAAACGTCCAAACATACATTTGCTAGCCACTTGAAAAAGAACATCTACACACATGCAAACTCGTGTCATTACATAATCAGCCAATCACGTGGCAGCAGCGCAATGCATATGCAAGCCATGTAGACGCAGGTGAAGAGCTTCAGTTAAAGTTCACATCAAATATCAGAAGAGAGATGATTGTGATCTCGATGAATTTGACCGTGGCTTGGATGTTGGTGCCAGATGGGCTGGTTTGAGTTTTTCAGACACTGCCGAACTCAAGGGTTTCATGCAAACAACGAGTTTGCACAGAATGGCGAGGAAAACAATAAAACATCTTGTTGTTGTGGGAAGATCAGAGGAGAATGACCAGATTGGTTCAGGTTTACGTGAAGGTTACAGTAACCTAAATAGCCACTTTTTACAACCGTGCTGAGCCAAAAAGCATGTCAGATTACACAATGCGTCAGACTTTAAGGCAGATGTGCTAGAACAGCAGATGACTCTCCTGTTACACAACAACAACAGGCTACAGTATAGATCTGAAAGTTATAGTGGGCGCAGACTCACCCAAACTCTACAGGTGAAGATTGGAAAAAGAAAAGGAAAGGTAAACAAGCTCCTTAACCAATGATTGAGCTACCTTGGCTCTCTTTTTAGACACCACAACTGAAGAATAGAATGTGAGCGTTACTAATTGTATAAATAAAGTACAACATGCAAAACCTGTATGTAAAAAAAAAAAAAATAAATGTGTAGAAAGATGTGTAATTTTTTTGTTCCTGAAATGCTTAAACTTTCCCTAGAATTCTGTGAATTGCCATTTGGGTACCTTGTGAACCTAGAGAGACTCTGTGGATTCATCCTGAGTCTAGAGTCCATGTGGTCTGTGCAAACTATAACCTTTCAAACATAGATGCATTGAGGAGTAAACCACATTTTTTTCACTGGTGTACGTGTGTCAAACTTTCATCCACCTTCTATAGTAGTTGCATTATTGATTGTAGGCTTTGCTCCCTGACCAGCCCTGGCCTTCAAATAGCTTCGTTATCTCAAAAAAATGTGCTTTATGTTATAATGAATACGTATTAAACTGGTTCTGTACTGTTAAAATGTCTCCTTTGTGTCATTCATCATACTATATGTACAGTATCTGTTGTATATCCAGTACTGTATGTGTTGTCCATTCTTAGCCAGACAAGCCTATCACAATCATAATCAAGTGTGATATCCCAAGTTAAACAAATATCCCATTCAAATTCCATGGACAAGTTTGGTTTTAGACCAGTGAAGTCATCCCAATGGTCCAGACAGTAGATAACATAGATGAGGCTAATCCATATCTTCATTCAGCATGGGAAGGCAAATGCTGGACTGTATTTTAAAATCATATTGAGTAATTGTTACAATCAGCACTATCGATGTTTGTGTCTGAACAGCTGGAAAGCATCGTATGCAATCCATCTGAAGGTCTTTGGTATACGCCATGGGACAAAGTCTTGCCTGAGGGTGAAGGTGAGGGTGAGGGTGAGGGTGAGGGCGAGTAAAGAAATGGTTCCCAAATTCTTGATTTGTGTATTAGGAGTGCAATCATATTCATAGAAACATCTATTTATTTAGCAAAAAATTTTATCCAAAGGTTCATAGAATAAAGTTCCGATAGACATTAATCTGTATTTTATCAAGAGTTTATAATCTAGTCCACTAACTTAGATAAACCTAGAAAATTGGCTTGCTGGTTAGGTACAGTAATGTCTAAAACCTTTCTGGAATTGATGCAAAGGCATTATAAACTAATACAAAACTAGTTGGCAAATTTAGCAGATTTAAAACTAACTTAACTCAATATGCTCCTTTAGAACTCCTTTAGACGATGAATTGAAACATTTTTTTTTCTTTCTTTTTTACAAGGGAAAGGTTTGGGAGAAGAAAAGAGGGTTTGGGACCGAAAGGACTCTCAGGAAAAAGTGTTGGTGGGAAAAGTGAGCTTCCCTCAACTTCCACAGCTAAAGTACCCCTGAGCAAGGCACCTAACCCCCAACTGCTCCCTGGGTATACATGCTCACCCCTCACTTGTGTGTGTGTGTTCACTGTTTGAAATTCAGAGAGGAATTGAACAGATTAATACAGGATGTAAAAATCCAAAAAAGAAAAATGTATTTGGCAATGATATGAATTTGATTGGATGTCTTGTAAAAAAAGAAAAGAAAAAAAAAATACGTGGCAAAAAATATCTGAGATTCATGACATGCATGTTGAATTCCAAATAAAAATGTAATGTGTAAATAGTACTGTATGTTTTTCTCTCTTATAAATGCACTTGAGTAAGAGTGTTCAGTTTGAATTATACTTATTATACTACAAATCTTTAAAAATAGTAGGAGTATTTAAGTACTAGTAATTAATGAAGTGCAGTTACTGAAGTATTTTGGCACCAAGTCTACTGTTGTGTGCTGTAGGTGTGTGTTCACCTGTTGCATCGTTTATTTTACCATGCGTACTGCCAAAGGTCTTCCTTTATCAACACCACAGAATCAAACGTTTAACCAAAGCAAAATGAACAATGATAGCTAACATCATGTTCTGCCAAATTTGTACCATTGAGCTATTGGTTCTCAGACAGTCTAAATTCACTATTTATATCCCCTGCCATGTCTGATAAAAGCTAATTCTATGTTTGGTAAAATCTCAGAGCACATGGCCGTTGCCCAGAGCCGTGAATTACTTTTTTTTTTTTTTCCTCCTCCTGATTAAATATCCAATGTTTACTTAGTGATCCTGCAACCTCGAACACTGTCGATACAAAGTGTTCTCATGAACGTGGCATGAGATATATTTACCACATGCTCATATTCAACACCAGGGTGATATGTATGATTTATATCATGACACCCATTGCTTGCATGTGTGTTTCTTTGCTTCGATGAATGCTGGACTGCTTTGACAATCGATGGCATGTTCTAAAAGTTTGATTTTGATTTAGTCGATTGAAGTTGAAGTCAGTCGAATATCTGATTAGTAGAGAGAATTACGGTGGCCCCGAAGGGCAAAGGTAAAAAAAGATAGAAGAAGTCAACTTTAAATAAAAAATGTCAACTTTAAAAATAAGGAAGTCAACTTTAAATAAAAAATGTCAACTTTAAATAAAAAAAATGTCAACTTTAAATAAAAAAATGTCAACTTTAAAAACAAGGAAGTCAACATTAAATAAAAAATGTCAACTTTAAATAAAAAAATGTCAACTTTAAAAAAAAAAAGAAGTCAACTTTAAAAATAAGGAAGTCAGTTTTAAATAAAAAATATCAACTTTAAATAAAAAATGTCAACTTTAAAAATAAGGAAGTCAATTTTAAATAAAAAATGTCAACTTTAAAAATAAGGAAGTCAACTTTAAATAAAAAAATGTCAACTTTAAATAAAAAATGTCAATTTAAATGAAAAATGTCAACTTTGGAAAAAAGAGGTGAACTTTAAAAATAAGGAAGTCAGTTTTAAATAAAAAAAAAAAATTAACTTTAAATAAAAAATGTCAACTTTAAAAATAAGAAAGTCAGTTTAAAAAAAATGTCAACTTTAAATAAAAATTGCCAACAAAATAAATAAAAGAGCTCTATTTCTGGTGAAAGTTGCAAGCTTTTTATTTAAAGTTGACATTTTT
>JAOVYU010000026.1:21141128-21155884 GCA_025674565.1 Synodontis membranacea
ACCACCCCCCCCCCCCCCCCCCCAAGTTTCATGTAAACATTAGCTAAAGCTTGTAACCAGTATCTGTATGATTTTTTCTTTTTCTTTTTTGCATTGGTCTGCTGACACATGACTGGCTGATTGGATAATTGCACGAATGTGCAGTTCTATAGGTGTTCCTAATAAATTGGACAGTGAGTGTATATCAATATACATACAGAGAAATGCTTAAAAGCTTTTGCATATCTTGAATATGCCTTGTTTTTTTTTTTTTTTTATTTAATTTCTGTCTTTGAAGAGTCAAGATGCACTTCTTTGGCTGGAATGCTTTGTCAGTGTATCAAATTTCTTCTGCTTTCCCAGAAACCTGAAGTTGAGTTTTGAGATTTAAAGAGCCCTCTAGTGTCAAGTAGAAGGAAGTGCATATTATTAATATCCATCCTAGTTCTACATTAATGCAGAAGTAATATCAAAGGCAAGATTTGTAACCGATTATCTTTTTTTTTCTTCTGTTAAAAGCTATAAGTTGAGGGTAGAAAAGGTTTGCATGATTATAATCAAAAGGGTGAGTGTTCATGAGATTCAATCTGATGATCCAGTATATAATATAACTTTTATTCCATGTGATCATGTATCATGAGTCCGAATGAAATTTAGACATTCGGATGAAAGAGTAAAACAAATCGATGAATTTTCCCCTGTAATATTTCTACATTTTATTTTCTTCTCTTTCATCTTTTTTTTTTTTTTTTTTTTTTGCTGTACAATGTAAACTAATCCTGTGTGGACTCTAGTGGAAGATAAGAAGCTGAAGAACATGAGGTGCTGAGATCCAGACATGGCTCACACTGTGATTCTACTGTAGTAGGAGGTGAGAATTTGAGATACATATTTATGTTAACCCTTTAATAACCCTGGTCAACTATTTCAGTGAACACATTTTTAATTTGGAGTTTTACAAGTTTACAAATTTTATCTTGACCATTTGGTATATAAAAAAATATGAAAATAAATAATACATTTAACATTATTCTTATTATTGCCCCAGATGAATATAAAAATGCTAAATAAAATTTTTATTGCTTTTTTTTCCCGGTAGTGGCCATTAAAGGGTTAAAGGGTTAAATAGAGAGACTTACATGTCTCTCTATTCATCACACCAGCACAGTGAAGAGGAATCATTTAACCCTCTATTTCTGGTACTGCATTCGTTAAGAATCTTAAGAAACTCTTTGATTAAGAGTCCTCCTGAGTGGCACTCCTAAAAAGGCTACGGTAAATCAAATAACCACTCAAATAACCACCAGAACAGGAAAGCTATCAGTATGAATTTATAAGTTATCGCTATGTTGTAGAATGTAATACGTATCATTAGTGCACAGCTTTTTGGCTTGCTTTTGGTTAGTAAACTAGCTCGGTGGTACACGAGACACAAGTGGGATTTTAATTTAAGAATCTTCATTTGCATGGCCATTCTCAGTGATCTGTTTAACAGAATTCGAATATCTCAAAATATATCAGAACAATCATGATTTTTTTTTTCTCTAATATTTGCTATCCTATGAGATGAGAATACACACCAAATTGGACCCCAGTCCCAGAATCATTTAGGGGGACCAACACATTGGATAGTGATCTATTATAGTATTATACTATTATAGAGCACGTTTGAGTTTTTTTTTTCGCTTTTTCACTTGGCCTGGTTTTTATTGGCTGCTTGGATGGTTTTCCTCTTACATGTCTATGATTATTCCAGCAATTGTTGTCAGTTTGTTGATTTTCCTTTGTGGACGATGTGTCTTTTATTAGCTGCACAATGAGTTCCGTGGTAGACTCACAGTATGTTGTAATAATGATGTCGTGCTTCCTTTCCCTCTTAATTATGACACTTCTTGGGAAACTTGCATAAATGTCTAAAAGGAAGGAACGTGGTGAGAATATTGACACTATATTTTTTTCCTTTTTTATCACATGTAATCAGCCTATTTTTCAATCCACATGATCATCCAGTGACTTTGTTCTTTGTGCTCGATGTTAACCTGTGTGTCTAAGGTGAACCTTACTGAGTGAACAATGCTGTTTGTTTTCCCTGACCATAAAAGGATTTACAGCCAAGGTCCTAGACATTACATCTCTGCTTTGGCATTTTCTTTCATAGAAGCGAAAACGGTTGCTTCCTTCTCTTACTTTTTGGTTCCTCTTTTTTCATATATAAGTAAAAGCATTTGCTCTTTAAGAATTAATCACATTTAAACCTGTTAGCAAGTCTCACGTGACCTTCTGTGTGCAAATATTCTCTGTACAGTAAGTGAGTTCAAATCAGTAACTCCTCTGGCACGATCACAGTTGTTACTCATTTCTTAAGAATCTTTTCAGTAAAGAGTTAACTTGTTGGCTTGAGCTTGGTGCCTCCTAATTTCTCATAGGTGAATTTCCATCACCACACCCTCTTCCACTTTATGAGCTCACAGTGGCCTATGATTGGCTCGTGTCGCTGTGATTGACAGGGTGAGACAGACCGTGCCATCCCTCCCACCCAGACAGCATGACTAATTTTTTTCCCTTGGCTTCTGGTCACTCCGTGTAAATGTGTTCGGAGTAGAAATCTGTAGAAATATTCCCGTGAATGCTGTGGTCATACGTCCCTCTAGTAAGTAGATGAAACCATCCTTTTGAACCTCTCTCCTATCTCTTATATTTAGCATTTTCTTCACTGTTCAAAGCTGATCTGCAGGCAGTTTGAAGCAATAAATACAGTACAGTCACAGTATACCACAAAGAGAGAATATATACTATATTTATATGCTGATAAATTGGGCGGGGGAGGGGGATTAAGAACACATAAAAAATGAAAGTGACACTGAATTTTACCTAAAGGTTGCTGAAGCAGCTTTGCATGTTCTACCTAATTTCTTCACATCTGTCTCAGAACTTAACACCACCTTGGCATTTTCTAACAGTTTCTGTTTGGATGCCATGTAGCGTTTGCGCCGGTTAGCTTTGTAGACCTCCAGTCGCTCTGCTTCAGCAACCAGATCATCCAGAACCCCGTCCCATCTCAGGCTTTCCTGTGTTTGGCTGCTGTCTTCTATTTTATCCTCCTTATCTGGAGCTGGGGTTTCCTCCAATGCAGTCTGAGTGGTTTTGGCTTGACGGTGTTTCCTTGCACTCCTCTCTTTGACATGGCCTTTGGCATGGTTCAGGTCACCGCTCTTCTCTGTGTTGGTTGACTGTTGCGTCTGGGGTTTCCCTACGGCACACCAAAACAATAAACCAAGACAGATGGATTTCAGCTTAATCCCCCACCACAAAGAACGAACCTATACGCTGTATTGCTAAACACGATGGGATTAAGTGTAACTGATCTTTCCCTTCCAGCCACATTGGTTCTCAGCAGTACACCCATGCACGGGTGAAGCTTCCCAAGGCCTGGAGGTGTTAAATTTGGCACTGATCTGCTGAGTATTTAGTCCTGCTGCTGCAGGTTGGTGCTACCTTTTAAACCTTACACGCCATTGGAAAAATTGCAAAACCATACCTTATACCTTATAATTTATTTTTAAAAAAATTTCAAACCATACCTTATACTGCCAAAAGAAAAAAAGTGAATATTCAAGGACATAGTGGAGGTCAAAATCAATACAGAAAGTTATTAGCTCAAGTGAGTGAAAACTTTAATATATATTAAACTTAATTGTAGTTACACTCCAAATACCACCTTGGTTTTTATACAGTTACTGACTGTAATCTGTTGCTATGAATAATTATCAGCACCCCTCTTCCCATATCAATCAAAAGATAGAGACCACCATAGGGCCACTGACCATGGTATGACATGATATGAAACGATGCGATACGATATGATACAATATACAGTATATGATACGAAATATGATACGATACAATATATGATATGATATGATACAATACGATTCCCTAGCAGGAAGCCCTCTGGGTACCCAAGTTATTATTATATTTATTGTTGTTGGTGGTGGTGGTGTTTGTCGTCAGCGTAATTCCAAGGCCAACTTGTTGTGATAGACTAGTCCCAAGAAATTTGAAAGTCCAATCCCTCATTTTTCCAATGGCAAGGATTGAAAATGAATGCAACGTCGTACAAGGACACGCAAGCACGCTTAGCAAGCTAACATTAGTTTATGTCTTTTAAAGACAGTTTCACATTAGCAATATTCATCATTTGTTTATTATTAGCTCATATATCAACGCTAGCATAAGATTTCATAAGACGTAGCCCAACGATTTTAGGACTTTTTGTAGCTTGCAGGACAAAGAAATCTTGCTAGTCTGTGCACTATTTATGTCCAAGATGGATCCTACTCAGGACACACACTAGATTTCCACCTTAAGAAAGTCATCGCGTCTAGCTTGGCCACTTCATCCTGCAAATACTGTATACTCCTGTCTACAAGGTGGGATAACCAATGAAATGATTGCAAGAACCAGTAACAATACTATAGATATGAATACAAATCCCAGCATCACTGTTGTGTCTTTGTAACACCTATTACGATGCCGCTACCATGACAGTGCCGTGCTGAGGATGGACCACCACTACCCAGTGTAACTACTTAGGTGACAATGTTATTGTAGCATTATCGCTAGTTAGGTGCCGGTAATGTTAGCTTGTTGGCGATTTTTATCAGCTAACAGCCAAAGTTAGCTGCTTTATAGGAATTTAGATATTTTAGTACAAACAAAAATAAGACATTAGATCATTATGGTTTATAGATTGCATTTTGACTCCACTGAACTTCACGACTCTTTACTTCACTTAATGGACAGACGACTGATTGGCTAAACGTGGAAGTGACGATCGAGACTCTGAAAGCGTCTACTTTCTTTGGGAAAATTAATCCATACAAAATCTGTATTTTTGAGATTTTATATTTATCCTTTTGATATTTGGATTGACAGTTTCGACCTAAAAAAAAAAAACCCTTTCAAACCCACAATCCTTAATTTTTCACATCATGCTATTAAATGCACCATGTAATGTGACGTTCATGATATGATTTTCATATTCAGTTACACCTGTCAGCTTCCTAGCTTCATCATAAAACTTAGTGTACTGTATATGGTACAATAAAGGAGATAAAAAGCAAACAGAAATCAGAGAAATAAAAACTACCTGAGTCACCAGAATTGGAAGGTGTGCTTGGATGTGCTCTTTTCTTTTGCTCACAGGTGGGTTTGCTTTTCTCTTCAGTCGTGTTTCTTCTCTTCTTCTCCTTCTTCTCCTTCTTCTTCTTCTTCTTCTTGATCTTCTTCTCTTCTCTCCCAGCACAGCCAGAGGCAGGTGTAATGTGAGGATCCCTGGAATAACGCAGTTTCTCTATTAAGGTTGTCATGATGAGACCCAGGTTCAGAAGGTCACCTCATTATTTAAGCTAAACCTAAAAGTAAGGATAAGTTGGAGAAAGTATTCTATACTTTCAGTTTTAAACAAACAAACAAAGTGGTTCATTTAAAAAAAAGAAAGAAAAGAAAGAAAGAAGAAGATTGTGAAATGTTCAGATTTAAAGCTGAAGGTGAACTACAGCAGTGTTTGGACGCGGGACGCGTCACTATGGAAACCGAGCCCCGCCTATACTGTTGTTCTGCGGAGCGTTAATGCGCGGGATCGATGTGCGCATGCGCAGACTCCTTCCGCAATCCTCAGCAGCTGGATAATAAAAAGTGACTGTCAAGAGTTACTTTATAACTTTCGGTAACTGTAACCGCAATTAAGCTGTTAATAATGATTTTCTTTGAAGTTTAGTATTACTTCCTGGAAAGTCATGTTTTTGTTCAAGAAAATAGTCCCACTAAAAAAAAAAAACAAAAACAAAAAAAAAAAATGCACCTAAAGGAGACTTTCAACTCAGTGAAAATGTAGCATGGTGCATTTTTTTTAATTATTATTTTTATGAATATTCCAATCCAAGGAGACTAAGAAAGCCTGGAAACATAATACTATAATTGACATTTTGCAATAAACACTGTCATAATCGCAATCAAACTACTCAAGCTATTGAAGCATGTGATGAATTAAATATCTGTGATATTGTGTACTCAGTGTTTGCACAGAACACATGCAAAACTGTACAGTCACATTCAGTAGCACCGTCGGATAAAAATGAATGATTGAAAGGATCTCTAACGGATGCATGACAATGATACAGTATGCCATAAGGTGTTCAGTCCGACCCAACACTAACTTTATTTTCATTACCCATATCTCCATAAAAGAAAAAAAAATTTTTTAAAAGTTTGGGCAGCTTGGCTACAATCAAGTGTGCACATTCTACTGTATAACAACCATTTTCTTGTTGCCTTGTATTGTGTTGTGTGTTATTAAAGTAATACGCAAGAAATTTTCCAGACCCAGACTCACAAACATACATTCGTGCCAATGTCAGTGCCGTGCTGAAGAAGTTCAAGCACACAAATCATGTCTAGTCATTGGTGATCCTAACAATGGAGCCTCTCTTTGGACAGTTGAGCAACAGCCAGTACGTGAACTCCTACAATGTTCAACTATAGGGTAATAATAAATGAATGTAGGTATCAAGTCAAGTGTAACTTATAAACCATTAATAGTGTATACTTCATATATAAATGTGCTTAGATATAATATGCTGCTTGTTAGACGCCTCAATTTTGGGAACTATTTTGACCCAAAATAATAGATATTCTGTCAAGCAAGTGACATTTCTCTTTGTGAAGAATGCTGATAACACTTTGACATAACACCTGATTATGGGTCGGAAACTGAGCCTGTACTTAGAATAGAGCCATCACAGTTCAAGCACATTGGAACGTAACTCATGCCAGGGAGACAAATTTAGCAACAGTTATAAAGGTTACAGTTAGGCACACAGACAACTTAACCCATAATCTAAGCAGGAAAATATCAACCAAAAAGTTGAAAAACATATCATGGACATGGACATGAGTCACTTTTTGAAGCTATATGCTGAAAGATCATATGAGTTTTACACAGTCTGGGAAGGGAAAGATTTTGTAATAACATTTTTATCAGATTAGTTGTGTATTTGTGTTTCTAATTTGTGTGCAGTGTATTAGTTTCTGCTGGCCAGGGATGTGATCATGTCTAAGCTCAGCCCCTATATGAATCGTATATTGCTGGCAAATGATTTAGAACCAGAGAGGGGGAGATATAGACCCAGGGAATCCGAGGCAAAGGGGCATGCTAAATTTATCTTCCGGCAGTTCTGGATGGGGATGTCCCTAATCTGGCTGCCTTTATTACATGGGCAAAGTTCAGACACCTGGAGCAGAGAAAGAGAATGAGATACAGAAAAGTTAGTTTAATTTTCAAAAACTAATCTAAGTTATAAATGGCTTTTAAATGCTAGTCCATGCATACTGCACATCTTTTATAGACAGGTCTGTGACCTGAAATGTATTCTTTAAGCACGCTGAAATAGCACACAACTTGGGAATGAATCTCACCATGGGGCATCACGGGGCAGATGGCGGCCTAGCGGTTAGGGAAACGCCCTTATAATCGGAAGATTGCAGGTTCAAATCCCGTGACCAGCAAAGTGCCATTGAGGTACCCTGAGAAAGGTGCCACCCCAATCGCTGCTCCCCAGGTGCTGAAAATAGCTGCCCCCCTGCTGTGTGTCATGATTCACATATGTGTTAAAAGCAGAGGAGAAATTTTGTTGTGGTGTGCGGTGGTGTGTCAATAATGACAATTACTCACGTTTACGTTCACCAGGATTAAACATGACAAACCAAATTGACTTTTCGTTCATATTCAGTAAGCGTTTTATCCTGGTCTGGGTCAGGGTGGATCCAGTGGCTATCCTGGTAATATTGGGCATGAAGAAGGAATACTCCCTGGATGGGATGCTTGTCTATTTGCAGGTCTTATAGGCTGGTTCTAGACAGGCATATATGAGTGGGCAGACAGAAAAGTGAAGGGGGCACATGGTGGTGACGGAGGCGGGAAAGGGGTGGGGTGGTGGCGGGGGTTGTGGGGTTGTTCTGGATAACTGTTTTTGTCGTGTGATTGGATTGCACTTTGTCAGGGCTCTACCCTAAGACCTGTCCAACTTGGGTGTCCCACCTGAAGGCACACACACACACACATGTTCATTCTTCATCTTAGCAATCTTACTCTTTTTGAGTACACCTACTGAACCCTGGACATGGAAACTGATGAACTGATGAACCCGGACATGAACAAACTCCTCACACAGCAACCTGAATATTTTTTTATTTAGCTTTAGATACTATATTATAAAAACGGTTTTTTTTTCCCCAGACAATTTTCTTTGGATGGACAGAGCATACCTGGGGGGGGGGGCATTACCCCTCCCCAGCGCCCCCCCACCCACCCACCCTCGTAGACACGCCCCTGCTGCAAAGATTAAAATGTCATTAATATACTATTATAATATACACTGATACATACACAGAAACCTATAAAGTAAGACCAGCAGTAGAGTATTTATAGGCATCTTTAACATGACCTGGTATCTCCTACTGAATTGCAAATCTCATAAAAAAAATATCGTGCAGCTGTAATACTGATGTTTTACAATTTTTTACGTTTTTTTCTTTAACAACGATCCTTTTCTAAATGTCGGATTATTGCACGTACGCTGTTTCTCGAGGCCTCGAAGCCCCGCCCCCCCAAGAGAGAACTTTTGCGTTCGGAAACTTTCACACGCGTCTCATTGGCCGCGGCGTGAAGCGTCGTCGAAACGACGCAGATTCTAATTGGCTGGCGGAGGTTAAGCCCGCCCCCTCCCCGCCGCCGGCTCGCTATTGGCCAGAGTCGACGCCGTCGTCATCCGTAACCTTTGACGTTGGAGCAGCAGTAAGCCAGCTGTTACAAATCGCGTCACTTCTCGCCAGCTGATCGGAGACACCGGCCGAGTGATCAGACGCCGAGAGAAAGGACCTGGGTGTTTTCTTTCCTTTCCTTTTCCTCCCTCCCACAAGAAAGGTGAGATATAAGGTGAGATTAAAAAATATATATATAAATACTAATAATAATAAAAGAACCAACTTTTATTCTTCTGTAGCTCGTTTCATCCTGCTCTGTGTTCGGTTTAAGGAACGAATCTTGGTGCGTGTTGGAAAGGGCTTGCGAATGAATCGACTCGGAATCGAGTCACTCGAGGTGGGGCGTTGGTTAAGATAAAAAAGAGAGAGAGAGAGAGAGAGAGAAAAGAAAAGAAAAGAAAAAAGAAACGTGGAGAAATTGTTTCATCAAGATGAGTGGTACCGTCATGATTTGTTTGTTGCTTGTGAATGTTATATAATCCAGGTTCTGGGGACAGTGTCCAAACTTAGAAAGAAAGAGAAAGAGAGAGAGAGAGAGAGAGAGAGAGAGAGAGAGAGAGAGAAAGGCTGATCTGATCTGGTCTGGTCTGGTCTGATCTGATCTGGTCTGATCAGCAGGGCAGGCGGTGCGAAACTGCCCTAACTCTGTCTGTTCACCCTTCACAAGTCGGTGTAGTTCATTACAACACGGAGGTCAAACTACGTATTAAGCAACTCGGATCAGTGTGGAATGTGACACAGATGGTGTCATGACCGAGCAGAACCTGATGATCTGTGCGTATTAAGGCAAACTTACAGAGTTGGCACAGATCAAGTACCCTGAGAGTATTTGTGTAACCTTATTGCTGCTTGGTTGCCAGCGTGTCTGTGTGCTTAGCAGTGTTTTCCTGATTTGGATTAGAGGCATGGACAGAGTGTGTCCTTATGTAATTCTCTCCATCGAGCAGTTAGCTAGGGAGGAGGAGGAGGAGGAGGAATGCCATTTTGTCAGTGGCTCGCTTTCAGTTCTGGTCTAAAGCTGCAGCACACACTCTCGGAAAATGTCGTCTACTGAATAAAACCTATAGCCCCGAATGGCCTATTAAACTCGCAACGACCTTCAGACAAGCCTGAAAGACCGATCCAACTTACGGCGTGTTTAGATCGGTGGGTAGATTAGTCTAAGATGCACTTCTAAAACTTCCCATCGTCGGCTACGTGATGCATCATACGGTATAATGACGTCGCTCCTCGGAGACGCCGGGAATCCGAAATATGTCCTGTTCTGAACCGCGAGGCCAACCTGTCAAATCTGAACCCGAGTACACGCCCTGATTTGTTTTTTGTTTTTTTTTTCCCTTCTCAATACTTTGTGAAAATAAGTGAGGTCGTCCGTGACCACGCCCTGCTCCGTTTCAGCTGCGTCTCCGGCGCAAAAAGGGTTCCACGATTGGACGTTCGTGAGGGCTATTAGAGCAATTAGACGGGTGTTGGGTGTAAAATCGTTAAAAAAAAACAACAACGAGGCTTTATAGATGCTAAACATTCCGATCGTGCAGGTGACTGTTCTTCCATCTGACGTTCCAGTAACTCTATTGATTCTGGTCACCAAACGTAGCAGACAGGTATTAGTCAGTCGCCCCACCCTGAACCTTTTGTTAGGTAGCTAGGCGAATTAGGAACACATGGCGCGCAGTGTTTAATAACCCCCTAGCTTTGGGAAAGAAGGTTGTAACTGATGACCCGGTCTGAGTACAAACTCGTTAAATTGAACGAAGTTAACAGGCAGGTTAAAGGAGAGTAAGCGGTTTATTGAGTGTACACGTATAACCCCTGATTATGGTTTAACGGCATCAGGAAGCGCAGAACATCGAACGTCGCCTTTCTTGACGCAACAGGATGTTGTCTTTAAAGCACTGACTTGACTGCAATCTTGCCAGGATATTTGCACATCCCCCCTCGAGGAGTCGGTGCCAGGTCAGAGCTCTGTCATGTCATCGTTCCGAATCAGCCTCTGGCAAGCCGATACTGTGTGCTTTCTCAAACCGCAAAGGTTGATGGAAATGTCTTGGCCGTCCTGAATTTCTGCTCCCTCGCTCCGTCTTTCGCTCCTTCGCCTGCTTCGCTTCAGCAGGAGAGCAGTGCCACGAGGCCACAGTTCAGGGTGTGGCAGGTCGACGTCTTGCCTTCTAATGAGACACTGCGCTGTGTGTACAGTATATACTTTAAACGTCTTCATACACGTCGGGGATACGAGATCGGATTCCAGCTAAAAGGAGAGCGGTTTGGGATTTGGCTAAATCTAAACGTTTCCTTTTTTTTTCAGTCCACGCATTGCAGGGTTGCACCCAAAACCGATACGTCAATCGATTGACCGGTGACAGGAGCGGCGGGGACGGAATTAATGCAGCCGTTCTCGAGTCGTATTCTTACCCCCCCCCGTCCTCCCGATGCATCCCAAGTGTTTATGGTGAAGATGTCAACATGTTTACTATGGTTAAGGATGAATAATGCAGAGCATGGATTTGATTTATTTGCTAAGGCCATTATGAACGGCTTTTCTCTCACTTCAGTCAGCCTGGAACATTTATGACTCAAAGCCAGATCAGGATGCAGCTGGTCTGTTAGGAGGGCATGCGTCGTTCTCTCTAAAGCTTGCGTGTTTCGTAAAAAGGACAAAGGCATGATGGCGTGTATGGCTGGCGTGCTGACGCAGGGAGCCTTATCTTGTCCTGTGGCGTTCCTGTGTCTGCCTGCTTATTGATGTCTGTGCTTGAGCAGAGGGAGGGGTGAGGGCACAAAACAGAAAGTAAAGCAGAAGAAGCCCAGATTACTCCCAAAGGGAGGAAATAGGTCGGAAAGAATGATCTAGCACTGCTCCTGGAAGTAATATGATTCAGCAGATCTGATTTGTCTTCAGCGATGGACTGATTAACGTGCTTTCGCAGGAATGACATGTCATAACCTCCGTACAGTCTTTCTAGTCCGGTTAAGCTGTCGTGCTCCTCGTAGGCTTTTCTGGACCCGGTCAGAAGGCCCACAAGAATGATATCTGAGTGCATTTTGTACACATTTAATAGAAAATGCAAAATGTTGAGCAGTCCGGTGTAGGCCCCAGAATTTCTACCCACGTCCCTGGACAAGAAAAATCGCCATTTTCCCTCAACTGCCCGTCAACATGGATGGAGAAATGGAATGTGAAGAGGTCTGAGGGGTGGTGCTGGAAAGAGGAAACGGAGTTGGGAGAAGATAAGTGAAAATGTGTCCTCGGATGGAATGTGTGAGCCTAACCGTCAGGTATTTCTAACATGTGCAGGAGGAATCTAAAGAATTCCAAGCGTTCTCGACTTTTCTCGGAAAGAAAGGAGAGACTTGCCGTGGGACACTGAGACCCTTGTTTGGCTGTCGTTAGGATTTTTTTTTTCTTTTTCTTTTTCGGTTGTATTAAATCCAGCTGTTCAGGGCTTTGAAACCGTCTTGGGTGCCGGTAAGCTGATGAGGACAGTGAGAATGAAAGTGCTTAATGGGAGCGAGAAGTCATATTGAGTGTCTGGAAACACTGGATGCTTACATTTCAGCTTTCTTCTTCAGTGATATTTAAGAAGGCCCGAGAACACATTTCCCCACACCGGTTACACTTAGAGCTGCCCGTACGGGTGTACTAGGGCTGCACTCAAAATCGCATTCATGAAGTGATCTCGGTGTGTTTCTCGATGCAAGTCAGTTCAAGGGCAAGGAGGTTTTGTCTCTGTTTGTGCTGACCAACGACAGTAACGGTGATTCTACAGGAAAAGACGTGATTCAAGGTGGAGAAAAAAACACCGTGACTCGTGAAATGCTTATTTTTCATGAGCTGAATATTAAACTCCAAACCGCCAAAGAAATGACACCTAAATGTATGAAATGAGCAAATGGGGCAAGTGAGTCATGGCTGCAAGTGCTGTCTCGCTCAAAACTTGCCAGTGACGGATTACGGGCAGAGCGTGTTCACCGAGTCCAATTTTCACCCACAAGTGGCTTGTGAGTTGCTATCAGGAGGAAAAACAGAAACAAATGACTAATTATTTATCAGCCATTTCCATTTAACTTCACGAGGCCACGTTGCTCACTAATATGATTGACGCCCTGATATTATTTTCCACTTAATACAGCGGTCATTTGTGCTCCGGATTTTGGATGATGCAGATCAAAGGTGCCAATGAATCGGCGATTCAAAATGAAGACGAACCGTGATGTAAAAAATTTGTACACGGGCTTTAAAATGGATAGAATTCTTCCTTCCATCCACCTCTCTTCGATCACATGACGGCAGCTAAATGGGGGCGGTGAGGACAAAATCACGTCCGAAACACGAAGCCAGCCAAGCATGCCATCCTTAACTGGTGCTCATGCTACATCACAGTGCAGCATAACACACTCCGAGGGAAGCTCTATCCACCCTCTTCTGCATATACAAGCTCACAGGCTCCTGTGATTGGCTAATGTCACTCTGATTGACAGGGGAGAAAGAGAATGCCCGTCCTCCCCCATAAAGCCCAGCTAGTTTGCACTATTGGATGGCTGTGGCATCACCAGGATTTGAACTCGCGGCCACCTGTGGATGGAAAGAACACTTTCCTGTTGCACCCCTATCGAAGGATCCTTAATCTTTTCACTGGAAAATCGTCGGCTCACTGATCATGATTTCATGGTTCTCGATATATCTGCCCTGTCCAGACAAAACGGCGGCGTATACTTGTCTCTGATAACTCAATCCGTCTACTCTAATCCAGTCCTCGGGTTCATTTAGAGAACCAAATTGGCCTGCTCGGAGCCATCTTGATTCAATCTGCTCTACGTCGTCCTATTTTGAATTTGTAAATTAGAGAACGCAGAGCAGGGATCAGCGCTAGAGACCTTGTTTTAGGATGGATTGCCAAGGCATACTTGCACAATGTTGACAAAATTCGCATTCCACAGAAGCTTTTGCTCCTCGTTCAACATCAAAGCGGCGTTCGAGACGAACAATAGCGAACACACCTTTCCCACACTCGGGTGTTGGAATGTCAAGAGAAAACAAGATATTATCAACGGAAAATGTCACCAAGGCCCAAGCGAAATGGCCTAACATGATAGAAGTCTGCACAGGAACACTGACCTTGATAGATACAGGTCTAATTCTAGCATCATATCATATATATATATATATATGTCAGAAAAATATTCATTGGTATAATTCATTCCATAGATATAATAAGCATACAGTAATAGTTTCCTAATCCTAATAGTATATTAAATTAATGTAATCAGCAGCATCGTAAGTGGATCCTGGGGTTCTGGATGCGTGCAATAATGCTTCCTTGTAAGATGATGACGATGGTATTCATCTCCTGACTACTATACCAGTAAGACTACTCCCAGCAGGCCGAGGGAATTCCAAAGATGGTCGTGTTTCCTCTGAGTCACGTTAACAGTCGTCCGGATTGTGCGTGGAATGCCCGTGCCCATATGTGGATGATAATAGGCATAGACATTCCTGGGACAATAGCTGGATTGTTTAACTTTATGCTCTAGCAGCTGTATGGAGCTGATAAGATGGTGGTAGACTCCATACGTAGACTCCATAGCCTTTTGTTAAAAAAAGTATTGTTTTTATATTTAACCCAGGACACTCTCTCTCTCTCTCTCAATCTCAATCTCTCTCTCTCTCTCTCTCTCTCTCTCTCTCTGTCTCATATTGCAGGCAGGCGAATATTCATGACTCGGGAAGAAGGATCAAGTGTGTAACTCTTGGCTAACCTACATCAGTTCTTCTCTGGCAAACTTTATGTTCCTATTCACATGCTAAAGCTGCCAGCTGAAGAGCTGTTGTGGTCAGCTTTGTCCTGCTCCTGCTTTCCAGGCTTGACTGGAGACATGATTTCAAAAATCTTTTTGGATGGATAATCTGTTTTTTATATTTATATTTATATATATATATATATATATATATATAT
>JAOVYU010000026.1:21170025-21180766 GCA_025674565.1 Synodontis membranacea
TATGAATGATAGTGGCATGGAAAAACTCCCTGAGACGACATGAGGAAGGAACCTTGAGAAGAACCAGGCTCAGAATGGATCCCATCCTCATCTGGGTGACACCAGATAGCACAAATGAATACATGGTAATGATATCAGAACTGTGATTTTTGACCTCCAGCAGCATGGCAAACAGAGCCGTCCTGTGCTCTGTCCAGAGAGGAAGCAGCTGCTGGGCAGGTGGGTACAGACAGCAACCGGTGTACACGGTGACCTCAGGACACAAACCCACATCCACACTAAAATCCTGCAACACACAGAGACTTAATGACTGTAATTTGTGTCTTATAATAAACATGGGTATACAGATGTGAATGTACATAACAGACGATATACAAAAATAGACACATTACGAACTAGTTCAGGTTTCTAACAAACATCTTCAATCATGAGCATTTTTTTCCTCCTCTAAATGACCCTCAAGACGCGAACATTTAGAAATCGCTTTATCCTGAGAACACTGGGCGTGAGGTGGGAATCCATCCAGGATGAGATGCCGGTCCATCACGGGGTGCCATGCACACACTATCACATGACTCGACATGTGGAACAGTGTACAGATAGCTCCCACACCAGTCCTGAGACCAGAACCCAAAAAAAACCACAAGTGTGAAAGCAATGATATGATTTCAGGAGGTGGAATGAAACCAGAGAAACCTGAGGAAACCCATACAGGCATGTGGAGAATATTTGTAATTCAACAAAGACAGTGACCCTGGAGCTGTGAGGTGACAGAACTACCCGCTGACCCTGAACAGTACCTCTGGGAATAAGAGGCAACGTGTAGAAACAAGCAAACAAACATTCAAGAAAATAATGTAAAATGATTTTTTTTTTTTTTTTTAATTATTTGTATCCATAGTACTACAAAGGATAAGGTATTAACACAACCTTCATACTGCCCATGTGACCTCTGAACTCCGCACCTCTCAGAATTCCTCCTTGGACTGACTCTGGATTACAGCATTCACATCCACACACACACACACACACACACACACACACACACACACACACACACACACACACACACACACAAATTACACAGTTAAAAGTTTGTTATATCTAAATAAAATACCTTGCTTAAGTATTCACCCCCCCTTATTTTTTTTCCACGTTTTGTAGTGTTTCAGCCTGAAACATAACTGAGATTATATATCATGAATCTATACAAATCTAGGTATTTTAATAAGTTATATACAAATTAAAACCTGTTATGTTGTGATTGCATAAGTTTTTAAACTTGAACATTATTATTTGAACGGAGTTGACCTTTTAGAAAGAAAAGAGTTGACCTTTAACTTTTTATAAAGTGCTATATTCGGTGTATATTTTTGTAAACTACAAATCACGTTAATATTATGGGTTATTTTGTCTAGATACATCACATATACTTCGCATTAAAGGATTCAGTTCCAGGCTATAACACTCAAAAGATCGAAACATCTAAGGGGTTGAATATTTATGCAAATAGTTTATACCCAGTCCATTTCTGCATCCAGGGTAACCCAAGTGCATGACAGGGTGGCTGCTTGCATAGATCGAGGCCAGATATCTCAGAGTTTCTTCACTGGGTGCTAGAGAGATACAAGAAAGACAAATGTAGATCCACGTTGAGCAAACGTTCTGTCTATAAATCTGTCCGTCAATCAATCACCTGGTTCAGAGGGTCTGTCATAGGGGTACGTTGTCAGCAGGGAGCCTCCTTCTAGAGCAACAGAAAGAGAGAAGCTTCCTGTCTCGATCAGATTCATCACCGCACGTGTTTCTGGCTGCGCAGACATGTTGCCTAAACACATTCACAGGTTTCAGGCGCTGAAATCATTCAGCAGTTGAACACATAGCAAGAACCAGGTGCAGTGTACTGTACTAACGGACCACAGATGAAGTCCGTATCGAGGTCTACACCGTGAGCGTTGGAGAGTCCTGCCGTTGAGAAACACAAGCCCTCCTGCGCCAGCTCTCTACCGTCCGGATTCACACACGGAACGATCACAATCCTGCTCCTGTCAATCAGCTTAAAGAGAGTTTCTCAGATGCTCAGCCAATGTGTGTGAACAAGCTAATGGACTGTATTCTGACTATAGTGGACAAACAGGACAGTGTGAAGAATGAAAATGATAAAGAGCAGAACTGAGAAAAACAAAACAAGATTAGTATTTTGATTAGGTCTTGGCCAATTGTGAAGGGTGAAGGCTAACACGTGGTTCATCAGAGACATAGCCACATCTTATGGGCTTACAAACACACTTGGAGGAAAGTGCTATCCGCCCTCTTCTACATGCCCGACCTCACAGATCCTACAGATCCCAGTGTCTACAAATGGCAAGCTGTGGCATTGTCAGGATTCAAACTGGCGATCTCTGAATGATAGAGTTTCTGTTGCACCACTAAAAGGTTTAATAAAGTTGCTGACTAGTGACACCCACCTTTGTGATGGTAGGGTTCCCACCATAGTTTGTACACAGAACAGACGCAAACTCCAGCAGCAGCTCTGGCCCTGCTGCAGCGTTTCCATGGACACCTGCAACGTACCGGATTTTTGGCACCGTGGGCCGCGTTGACTCCAGACTCGCAGAGATCTCCAGGGCCCAAATAGGTCGGAACTCCCAGCTGTTACCCAGACTGAGCCCAAACAAGAATAGTTTGTTCATACAAACTGCTCGATTTTCCATAACACTTCAGCTATTCCAGCTAAACGGTAGACAACAAATATGCCTGTTATTTTTTATTGATGCTCATTTTTAAACAGCACATTTTTTTTTAAATGGTGCACCTTTACTTTCATTTGAAACAGAAATCAACAAGTAGGATGAAGCCTTTCAGTAAGAAATGCTCTCATGTAGAAGTATAATTCATCATTTTTATTTGTAGTTGTAGTCTTTTGCCATAAAATGGTGAGCCATCGATTCTGGAGAAAGACCGTTATAGTCTTTACACCGTAATAGTCGTTACACTGGAACCGTAAGTCTGATCAAGTTGAAGTTTGGTAAACTCTATACTGCATCCGTGCGCTAATGTGTTAATGGATTTTCTAATTATTACGTCAAAAGCATGGCCACTGACAGCCAATCAGCTTTCAGCAAACGTTTCATACAGTGAGCAATTAGCGACCATCACATAAATATGATAAGCATGTTCATCTAATGTCTCTTTATTCTTCTAAGTTACTTGACAAGAACTGAACACTGGGGTGATCATTGAGAAGGTTGCTTGGACCCCGTATATTATTATTATTATAATCATTAATAACAGGTTACCTGTACAGACGAGTGATATGAGGAAAGTTGAGGTGAAGCCCATGCAGGAATTCTGAGCGTTCCGTGTGTTTCCTGTAGCGCAGAGTTCTTGCTGGAAGGTAGCTCTGGACGAGCTGTTCAAGGCCACGAGCTGAGGACAGGTTCTCCACCAACCTCTGAAATTCTTCTTCCTCCAGCTCACTTTCAGATTGCGGCTGCTGATCTCGAGTCAGGGCAAAATCCACCTGCTCCTCCCAAGTTACGGTCACAGTGACCAGCACTGAGAGTGGAAAATACCTGAAGAGGAAGCAGCATTAAATAACAAACTAAAGCTGCTTGTATTATGGTTGTCTTAGCAATAGGAATTTTTTATTAAGTTACAATTAAAGTCGATGCAAAACCAGGGGAAAATACTTTCAAATGACTTTCAGTTCTCACCCTGGAGCGAAGGCTTGGAGCTGGTATATTCCAGGAGCCAGAGGTCTCCGGTACTCTCCTGTGCTGCTGGTGTGGACCCGATGTTTGGAACCGTCTACCTTTATAGTAGCATTAGCAACAGCCTGACCAGACTGGCTATCAATCACTCTACCCCTGACTGAAAAATGAACCTGGCAAGAAAAGAAAACTAAATCACACCGGAGAACCAGAACCTAGGCACGAGGAGCGCATGGACAGAAACAGTCACTTGAGCTCAGGAACGAACCCGGGACCCTGGAGCAGTGAGGCGACAAAGCAACCTGCTGCGTCAATTTTATTCATATAGCACTTTTATTAATAGTCATTGTCACAAAGCAGCTTTACAGAAATTCTGATAATCGATTTAAATCTCTAATAAGGAAAGCCCGAGGTGACACGGGTCCGCCGGGAGTATCTTCTTGGAACAATATAAAGAGCTTAGGCCTAAACTGTTTTGCTCAGTTTCCTGCTTCTTCCCCCACACCAGCCAGCTCTCCCCTCCCAAATAAAATCCGGGAAGGGTGAAGGCAAACACGTGGTCCCCCTGAGACACATGAAACCAGCCAACTGTATCACAGGGCTGCATAACACTTTTCGAGGAAAGCGCCATCAACCCTCTTCCATATACAGTACATGAGCTCACAGATGGCCACGATTGGCTAGTGCCACTGACTGACATGGGATGTCCATATGGGACAGCAGCTGAGAGTCTAGAACACTCTAAGTCGAAGCATCAGGATAGGCAAGAAAGGTCCACAGTGCAAAGGGAGTCAGAATCATACACCGGACACAAATTACACAAGTACACAAATTGTATTTTGTTGCCAATTAACTGTTATGCCAATATTTCAGAGGTAGCAACAAGAAGTGAACAGAGTTTTAAAACAGTGACATAGCCAAATATTACCATTAGACACACACACACACACACACATTATATATATATATATATATATATATATATATACACACACCTGGATGAAAAGAAGTAAAGAAAGAATGAAGGCTTGTCAGTAAAGGAGTGCACCTGTTGGATTAAGTGTAACAGAGGCCTTTGATTCTGTGTCCAATATGTTGTAATGTTTTCAACTGGAGGATGCAGATCACAGCCTACTCCAACGCTGACCCCTAGAGTGTCAGTGTTATGGTACAACCAGGTCTCCAGATCAATCCCTGCATTCAGAAAATCGAATAAAATACCAGCTTTCATATTAGTTCGGTGCACAATGCTATGAGAACCCATGTAGTTTACAAAGCAAACGAGGTCAGGGTCACTAATGTACATCAACGCTGTTATCGCTTCGTTTCTATTTCATTTCCAGTCTTGAGCACGCAGCTTGAACGTGTTTCTGGAAATATATCCTAGACTCCAGATCATGGCTAAAAATCTAGGCTAAAGACTAGGTCTCACTTTTAGCAGTACCGTGATTCATTCGATCTCTGTCCAAATGTCTTGGGTCTTCACAGGTCTGGGTCATCTGGAGAGGTGAAAATTCCTGAACCAGGAATAAATACATAAGAAATTTATTCTTGTGAGGACAAGATTTCCATTTTGATCTACTGTCTGTGAAACATACCCTCCACCTTGTTAATAATAAAATAAAATCCCAAAGAACACCACAACAATGGTTTCAGGTATAATTCTTGTCTTTGAATAGAACGTAGGTTTTTATCCTGGGAGTTCATTTTGCTTTTCCTTGGGTTGAAGCATTTCTAGTTTTCTAGTTGCACAGAAAACATTTCCTCACCGCACACCGAGTAATGACAGCTGTGCATGTTCTCTATCTCTCACTGTTCCTGTTGTCTTTAGTTGATTAGGCAAAGGCATAAATTATTGTTAAATGTATTAAGACCGACATGGATGGTTGATACCATGAGCCTGCCACTCATGAAACTCAATATGGACCTAATCAAACATTTTTGGGAGGTGGTGTGGAGTCGGATTAAATATTTGATATATTATTATATTGTAGAACTTTTGCTCCCCATCATTTTGGCAGTATAGATATGGTCCTGTCCTTGCATGTTGTAGTGTAGGAGATGATGATGATGCTACAGTTATCATCCCGATCATTTAATTCAGGCTAGATATCAATGACACTAAATACTTCAATACTTACCATATAGGCCTGCGTGATGGACTTAAATACTGCCTCATCAACGGGATCAACTGAACCTGGATAAGTCACTCCAGTCACTCCTAAAAACACGAAGGCTTAACACAGCAATTCTCAAAGTCTGGCTATAATTTAAACATAAAATCTACTTGAAAACATACCACCAAGTATGCTAGCAGACAAAACAAATGAATGAGCCTTAAACCAGTTCATCACCGCCTTGGTTTCTGGTCGTATAAACTCTGCTCCATGGAACTGGTCAGGAAAGTTCCTGCTCAAGCCGGCAGCTGGATTGTCGCTGACTTTCACACCACGACTAAATTCTCCATTTACATTCAAATATTCTGGAGCTGGAAAAAAAAAAAAAAAAAAAAAAAAAAAAAAGAGATAAACAACATGTCTGTTTTACATCATCATCATCATCCAGAGTAGAACGATATTGTGTTTTTTTTTTTTTCTTTTTCAGACTCGTACCTTCTGCCATTTCGTAACCATCTGGGTTCATGGAAGGCAGTATGTGCACTCTTGTACTGTTCAGCAGTTGTGTGATTAAACGTTCGCTGCCGTAATTACTGCACAGGTACTCAACCAAATTCAAGAGAATCTCTTGACCTACTACATCGTCGCCGTGCAAGTTGCCAATGAACATGATTTCTGGTTTACCTGCTCAACAGAGGCCGGCAAATAGAGAAAAAGGGTTAAATGTGGCAAAGCAATTTAGCAGCTCAGATAGGGAAGGGCAATAGAGATGGCCTTCAAATAACATCACAATATTTTGTATATTTTTGCCGTTATGACTATATTCTTATTATATACTGTACCGACACAGAAACACTAACCTTGTAAAGCTGAACCACTCCATACTATTGATATGGCTCATGCTTTTTGTCCTCGGTCTTAGCAACAAGCCGATTCATGTTATTACTCGTAGCATATTTTTAAATCACATTATCCTAAATGATATATTGCCCAACCCTATTCTCGGCCGTCAGTTGATACTCTACATAACCAGATTTCTTCTAAGATATTACCTGGTTCATCAGTGACAAAGTTAGAAGATATCTCCATGTCATAGAGCTCCCTGCCCAGCACTGATTGGCCAATAGAGTACAGCTGTGCAAGGGACGAATAAACAGTGCTAATACGCTGCAAGAACACTTCCATGTCCGAGTAACTAAAGTCCTGTCTCTGGACTGGGGACTCAGGTGTCGAAGCTTGTTGGTAGTCAGGAACCTGTTCAGATGACTGGAATTTTACTCTTGGTACAGGAATGGTGGGAAGTCCGGGCATTGGCACCTCTTCACTCGAATCCTTTAGGACGAAGTTTAGTAGAGTAGCTTTGCCTTCAATCACTGTTACGTTGTTTACAGTGCTTTGTAGATATCTGGGACACAAAAAAGGGGTAAAATAGAGATAAGAGATCAGCCGACACTGACTGACATCAAAAGGTTTCTGATTAGTAGTAATCACCCAAAAGAACTGGCTGTGATGTTGTAAGTCCCTGGCAGCAGCAAGCGGTAATAGTCGCCAAATATCCAGGTTGTGATGATGCGATCTATTCCATCAACTGAGATGTTTGCACTTGGGATACCTATTCCTGAAGTGGTCATGACGTAACCTCTGACTCCAATATGAACCTTGAAAAAAAAAATAATGCAAAAAAAAAAAGACCAAGAGCAAATCAGTTAATGTTTAATTATAGTTAAAAAAAAATTTTTTTTAACATTAACGAGACCCATTCACCCATCCGACCAATATATACTGCTTATGTTATGAGCTAATCCCAGCTCACTTCAGTCGAGAGGTCATGGACGGGTCAAGTTTAGGGTAGCCGGTTGACCTAATCTGCATGTCTTTGGGTAGAGGGAAGAAACTGAAGCACCTGGAGGAAACTCACACATGTACAGGGAGAACATGCAAACTCAACACAGAAAAGCCCCAGTCGGTTGGCAGTTCCAAACCCAGAACCAACTTGCTGTGAGGCGGCAGTGCTTACCACTTCACCATCATGTCGTCCATAATGAAAACTAGGGTTAGGGTTATGGCAGATGTATTTTTCCATATTCAATTCATGCCAATTTCCCCCTCCAGCCAATTCTGCCAAAGCATACAACAGCTTCCAACCAGAGAGGTGTAGAACTATCTTGTGCTTGTGCCAAGAAATGTCAAGCCAACCCAACCACGTGTTTTTGAACTGGGTGATCTTTTTGTGAGAAAAGATCTACCATCACCAAGTCTGAAAGTTTATTCGAACAAAAAAAAAATAAATAAATAAAAATAAAAAAAAATTAACAAAAGTCCAAGAACACTGTAAGCAACACTTTGCCCATATTTTCTTACCTTTTCCATGTATGCTAGCAGAGCTTCCCTGTTGTTGTTCCATTCAGTATAGAGATCCGCAGCCAGCGGGTATTTGCAGCAGCTCAGCTTTAAGGTGACTTCAAAGCAGTTTCCTTCAAAGGAAAGAGAGTCTTGCATACACAAGCACAACTAGAACATCAAGATGGAATTTGATATCAGGAATAAATTAACACCACGCACACATTTTCACCTTGCACATCGGTCCACTCTGCAGTTGTCCTGTTCCGGAACTCCTCATTCAGCTCATCAGGACACAGGGACTCGGCCTTTCCCATGATCGAATGGTTTTCGGTAAAAGTCTGTACCAAATAGTGATAGATGGCATCATCACCATCTGTATGTCTGTATGTTCCTGGTGTAATGTGGGAACTGGAGTAATCAAAGGGGTAGCTGGCCTCTACTTGCAAGTTTCCAGCAAGGACAAACCTTGGGGCAAAGACAGATTTGTATTTGGTTACAAATTACAATCCAAGAAAGAGGCCAAAAATGTTCTGAACCTACAGAATGCTATACATCGTATATCCAAAGGTATGTGGACATGAGACCTACGCAATTGTCTAGAAGGTATTTCCATGCTGTAGTAGTTAACTTTCCCTTCACTCTAACTAAGAGGCCCAAACCTGTTTCAGCATGACAATGAAGACATGGTTTTTCCGAAGTTGGCGTGGAAGAACTTCAAACCTCAACCCCACTGAACACCTTAGGGATGAACTGGAACACTAACCGTGCATTAGACCTTCTCACATGACATCAGCCTGACTTTACTAATGCTCTTGTGGCCAAATGAGCCTAAATCCCCAAAGACGTCCCAATATCGAAGTGGAAAGCTTCTCCAGAAGACTGCAGGTTATTATAAGAGTGATTTCCGTGTTAATACCTACGGTTTTGGAATGAGCACATACAGTACAGTAGGGGTGTGCAAACAGGAAAAATATTGGAAAAGACCTGCATTTAAATGTAAAGACTTACTTTTTCTGTAAAGCCCATTTAATGACCGGTAACATCTCGAAAGCACTTTCCGAGGCACTTGGATGAGATTGGTCATGGAAATTAGGGTCTCCATCAAAATGTTTGGGGTTTTCTCTGCCCTCTTTGTTGCCCATACAGTCCCCTTCTACAGCTTTCTCAAAGCCATCAGGATTCCCACTGGGTAAGATGTAGATATCCGTGCTGTCTATGAGTTTGGTGACTCTGGGATCAGTTCCATATCGACTCAAGAGATACTCAATGAGGTAGATCAAGATCTGTCTGGACAGCACCTCGTCCACGTGTATATTACCCAGGTATCTGAATCGGGGTTTCCCAGGAACATCAGTGAGGAGATCTGTGTGATCTGTGATCCTCATCACCCAAAGTTCTCGATCTTCAGCCGACCTGCCGGCGCTCATGAGGCTGCAAATGTGCGGGAATTTTTCAGCGAAATGCTCAAGACGGCGACTAAGCGCATCATAATCGTAGTATCGTGTATACGTCTCCTCCTCATACGCCTGGAATTCCACACTGGCAGAACAAACAGCGTGTGAAATGGCAAAGAGTTGCGCTAAGATCGACCGGATGTGCGCCATACTGCTGGGCGATTCGAACCTGACCTTGGCAATGAAGGCGCGTTTTATGCGCCACCTTTTAGCGGAAACGTGGATATTTGCACCATTTTCATTCGTGATATTCATTTTTCATTTTTTTTAAATGAACATGCATGAAGAATGGCGTTTTATCAGAAGATAAAATAATGGATTATCATTTATTTATTTAATAATGTATTTCTTTATAGAATTAAAAAAAAAAAAAAAGTTATCTTTGGTCATGGCACCATGAATGAAACCTTTATCCATTAACAGGATACAAAATTTTCTATGAAGATCGCAGTCAGAAAGAAGCACTGTGACTGTGATTTCTTGCTTTCTGTACTTTTAAAATGTAATGTAAAAAAAAAAAAAAAAAAAAAAAAAAAAAGGAGAGGCGAGAAGGTGGAAGAACAGTGGTGAAGGTCTTCAAACCAGCAATAGGTCTTCTTCTGTTAATTGTTTTTGAAGCTCTGTCGTTTTCTTCTTCTTCTTCTTCTTCTTCTTCTTCTTCTTCTTCTTCTTCACATCTGGGACAAACTGGAAATGAGTTCCCTTGAGTGCAGAACTTGATTTTAAAGAAAAGAATAAAGTCGCATATGGTGCTGATGAGGCGTTGCCATGACGAAGGAGGAAACCTTTCTTTCTTCTGTCCCTTTCCCTCAAAGGGAATAACATAGGTTCATTCTTACTCCATCAGTTCTCCATAATTACACCCTTAATGTCAAAGCATTCAATTAACATGACCTTGAACTTGGACTTGCTTTGTCCAGTTTTCTTCATCCAGCGACCCACTTGTTTTAACCCCACGACTGCCCTTTTGTCTCAGGACTGCTTGTTGTTATTTAATAGCCACACTTCATATTAAGTATTATTTGACAAATCAATTTTTTTAGTATAATACAAATTTAACACTCATTTAATCTAATTTCCAAGAACATTTTTTACTCCATATGTAATATTAATA
>JAOVYU010000026.1:21213898-21230134 GCA_025674565.1 Synodontis membranacea
AGAAGTTCTCTTTTTTTTTTTTTTTTTTTTTTTTTTCATTTCGTATCATTTATAGGTTGCAAAAACGATGAATATATAATGACGAATAAATGAAAAATTTCTTGAATGTAGGCAAAGTCAACAAATATTTATCTTTGTTAGATTGTTTTAAAACAAAATACAAGATTATTACACTTATTTCTAGATATCATATATCAGGATAGCATTTCAAACTCAATAGAATGAAAGAATTGTAAGTTTGAAGTTAGTAAATGTGTAGAAATCGGCTTAATGCTCTTATATTTGTTCTACAGTGAGAAAGATTAGAATTAAACTTTTCCCTTATTCAAGATATTTTTTACACTACTTGCCAAGACCAAGTCATTTATTTATTTATTTATTTATTTTTGCCAGGTAAGCTGGAAAATTAAACATTTGATAGTGTTCATATTCAGGAAATTTTTGTCGATGCTTGACCACCCAAATACACATAGTTTTGATTTGGATATAATTAGAACTGAGAGAGTCCTTTTTTATTATTATTTACGTTTTTTTTTTTTTATTGTTTCACATTTTTGTGTCACTTTACACAACATTTCCCCTCCGTCCCTCACTGCAGAAGCTTCCCGTGCCTCCCGTGATGGTCATGAAGCTTTCCATTGCACGCTTTGAGCTAGGAGCTCTCTGCCTTATACTCAAGCATCGTGAAGTATCAGTGATATCCTTCTGTCCAGTTTGATCCACATTTTTTTCCAAATTTCCTGGTCTGACCATGCATTAATATTTTTCCAAAAGTAAAAAGCGCATATACCAAAATTAAATTTGTACCTCTAGCAGATGGCATATTCACTGTAGTAAACAGCCCTGAACAAAAACCTGAAATACTTTTATACTCAAAAAGTTAAATCGCTCATGGTGCCTAGAAAGACTGAATAAATAAATATGGATAGATGGTTAGGTCCGTGAATATTTGTTCAGCATTGTTCAGGCCAGTGGAGTAGCTGATGAGAGTTCTGCTGCACAATACGTTTACCCTGTGGGTTTTTTTTTTTTGTTGTTGGTTTTTTTTTTTGGGGAAACGTGCATTTTCCTCCCTTTTCGTTCTCCTTCCACTGCCTTCATGGTGACTCTTTTGCTCTTCTGGGACACTTCTTTCATGGTGCTTCAGTCGTAGCGTTGATCCACGAGGGGAAGGTGTTGAGCTGGAATAAGAGTGTTCCCCAAGTGTTAATTGCCAAGTTGATGGACAGGATGCCGATTATATTTAGCACGAAGCCAGCCTTTGCCTTTGGAAAGAGCAAAAACACAATTATTCTCATACCAGCAGCATGTATACAGTATGACTGAACGCTAGGAGAAAAAGGGCACTCATGATAAAAGAGTTGGTTATGTACAGACTAGAATTCGACAGTTGAGATACACTGTAGCTGAGATTTGATATTTAAAAATTTTCAAAAGAAAGATTTTCAATTTCTCTATCCATTGCTTGTTTTTATACTGTATGTAGCTTAATATATATCATTTCTGCCAGGGATGTTCATGTCATAGAGAGTACAGGTACGTGATGCATTTACAGCATTCATTCATTCATCCTTAGTAACTGCCTGGTCAGGGTCATGCTAGTTAAAATTAGGCTACTAGTTTGTTACTACAGAGCCCAAAACTCTGGCTCCATATGCATTTTTCCATATCAAAAATTTAATATTTTTCTTTTCATTTCAGATCCAAAATTGTTTCAGAGCTAACAACAGAAGATTGAGTTCAGCATATATCCACATGCATCAATTTGGGCATCTGTATCTAAATAAATAATTGCCTATAGATCCAGCAATTTTGGAACACTATGTATTTTATATATATATATCTTGGGTGTTACAAATATAAATGATTTTGAACTGGGGTGATGTGTCTGGGGTCGAGGAACTGTTAGAGGCAGAATTCATACTCCAGGCTGACATTTCTACCTTTGTATTATTATTTTTTTTTTAAACCTGTGTTTTCCAAGAGCACAGGATTAGGATTAGGATTCACATTTAAAAAAAATAATAAAAAAAACTTCAGGTATGAGTCAGTATTCTGGCATTGAGGGTTATACGAAGAAGAAGTAATGAAAAGTGAGACTGATTCACCACTGAATCCTTTTGGAGACCAAGACTATACTCCTCATTAAAGCATTGCACCAATAATTACCCTGAAGTCTCCAATAAAAAATGCCTAGACAATTCAATAAAGAAAACGTCTCGAGTGGAGTCGAGTCATGCAGTGCTGGAGATCAAAACCGTGTAGTGATGTAAATATGCCTTTACCATGTCGAGTACTTTAAGGGTGCCGTATGAGAAAGCGATGGCGTTGGGCGGAGTGGCCACTGGCAGCATGAAGGCCAAGGAGGCACTGATGGTGCAGGGCAACATGACATACAGGGGATGGAGCTTTATAGTTGTGGCCTGCAGAATTAAAAACATTGTCAGTTTTGGATATTTTGAATACATCTTTGATGATATAGAGCAGGGGGGTCTCAGTCAGGTTTTAGGATTAAGTCCGTTCAATTCAAGTGGCCAGTCAAACAATCTAATAACAAGAAGAGATATACTGTACTGTAATAACTTCAATAATTAATGGGTTGTGATTTTCACCACCTGGAACCTGACTATGCTTTACAGACCCCGATTTTAGACCCACTACAGTACCTTACAGCTTTCTTTTTTTTTCATTCTTGTTTGTATATAGGATTGAATGTTCAGTACTGTAGTGCCGCTGTATCATGAGCTTACCATAGAAGCGAGAATGGGGAGGAAAAGTGTTGTCGTGGCCGTGTTACTGGAGCACTCTGTGAACGTTCCCACCAGCAGACAGAGCAGTAACGAGATGGCAAATGGCGGGATGCTCTGAAGGGGGGCAAGATTGCTACCCAGCCATTTCGACAGCCCTGACACCTTTAGAACAACATGTAAAACAATAATATTTTCACACCATCGGCAAACGTCTAAACTGGAAGTAACAATTGATGACGAGCTCCAAGGGAGCGGTGAAATGTCATCAAATGCCTTAAAGCCCTACTAGCACTACTAGATCATGCAAGACAACTTTTTTTTTTTTTTGCAAACGTTAAGGTCAATAACGCAACAGAAGGGCTGTCGAATGGCAAGACAAAAACCTTTACAAATCCGAACGTGGTTGATGGTTTTTATCAAAATAAATGATTTTTTTTTTTTAAATGTCCATTTTTTGCATTTTTTTTATTTTTATTTTTATTTTACCTCACTGCCACTAGCCAAGGCATATCCACCTCCCAGGAGCAGGACTATGTTCCATGGCATCTTCTTGTGCACCACCTTCCATTCGAGAAGAGCCGGGAGAGCTTTAGGCTTCTTTCTCACCTGTACTGTGTTTTCTTCTGATAAAAAATACAAAAAAACACCCTCAGCTTCTTTCAGGAGTTTACCTGACTGTACACCTATATATGATTCATGATGAAACTACAAAAAAAAAAAAAAAAACCCTGTACAAGGACCTTCCTACCTTCTCCTGTTTCTTCAGGCTCGTCTTCCGTAATGCAATTGCATCTCCATGGTATTCGTGATGGGATGAGGAACAACAGAGTGGACATTAAAATGGCTACGGTGCCATCAGTAACATACCTGTGAGAAAGATGATGGGTCTTAGAAAATACTGTATATATAACATGCTACAAAGTAATTGTTTAAGAAATAACATGAGAAAACTCATTTGGAAATCGATGATCAGGTCCAGAGTGTTTGAGTCTCCCGTCAGTGTTTTTTTATAGACAAACTCCTTCACCCTGCCATCTTTATTTACTTTAAAGCTCTTCCAAGATGTGGAAAATTATTACTGGTCAATGGGAGCAGGTTGGACATGGAATCGGCGACAAGCATGTAAAAAGAACCTGAATAAAGCGTTGTTTTATACGAATCATTTTTATCAATTAGAGATCTTAAAGGTGTAATGGTAAAAAAAATGTTTCACTTGTTCAAATAACCTGAAAGGTATGTTAAAAATGTCCAGAATACTCATTTGTGTTTGGATGAGCCTCCTGTCAGTGATTTTATAGACACTTAACATATAGGCCACTGTACTGTACATCCTGGGAGTGGATCTTCATGAACGAGGTTGGGAATGTGGTTGGATTCCAGGGGGGAAAAAAAACATTTTATATATCAAACCCACCCACTTAATCGTTAGAAACCTAACCCAACTTTAATCACTAGACATCTCGACTCATCATGACTTGCACCTGACCCTGATTTTACAATAAGTGTGTAACGACACATCAATACCACTTGGTGGCGTGTTCTATCCTTTGGCATAGGTTTTATTTTAAACCAAAGATAGCAGTTGATGTTTGGGATGTTTATGTAGATCCATTGCGTTTAATGACAAAGGATAATTAGCTATGAAATGTGAAATTTTGCCCTTACTCTGCACTTTGGTTAAGGGAAGAAGCCCAGCCTGGCATGAATCCCGGCTCTCTGCTGAACCATAGCACCACCAATGAAGCAAAAACTACAAGCACAGCACCTTCAGCGAAAGACATTCTGCCCAGTTTCTTATATTCCTGCTTCATCACACTGTAGGCCTCCCGGTCATCAGCGTTCCTCGTCCCGCAGCCAAATGTCTTCTTAAAACTTAACAGATACAAAAGTTCAGTAGTTGGGAATCTCAGGTTATCTATTAATCATTCGTGGCACATTTTACAGGCTGTCTTGTAATTTTCGGACTTACTTCAAACCCAAATACATGAACTGCAGCCACATCCAGGACAAAAGCAACATTAACATCATGTTGGGAAACGCAAAGCCAAACCAGCTGGCAAAGTTGATCACATTAGGGTTGCCTGGGAAGAGACTAAAAACACATTAGACATTAATTTCACTATATCCAAAACAGTGTGGGCAATACGATTATTATTTTTGACCTATTTTGCAAATACTGTGTCCTGGTTTTGTTGATAACCTCAGTAATAATATTTCAGTTGTAACACTAGAAAATAGATTTCTTTTAAACACTTTCGTGCATAAATTATTATTTAAAAAAAAAAAAAAACATTCTTTAGATTTTTTATTATTTAAAACTAAGCATGATTATTAATAATAATAATAATAATAATAATAATAATTATAAAATTTAAATTAATTTAAAAAGTAAATTAATTGTTAGTGGTTGATATTCTTGAAAAAATATGCATAAAAACCTCGTCTTCAATTTTTTTTCCATAAAAAAAATGTTTTTAGAAAGGTCGAAAGTTCATGCATTCAGTGGAGCGGAAAAAGTTTTTGTAATTTTTTTTATTTTTTTTTTACATAGATTTACAATCTATATAGAAAGAAAAGTGTGATAGGAATCAGGATATGAATTTATGCTACAGTATATTACAGTAACAGTGTCAATCGATTTTGGTGCTATTTACACTTTATTTTCCGACAAACCGAATTAAATTGATTGTCCATAAGTGTGAACGTTAGGCATGAAAGGGTTAAACCTCAATTATACGTGCCCTTATACAAATCCATTGTACGTTAGCTGCCTATCCGATGCTGAGATGATCGAAAGCAGGCAAGTGAAAGAAGTGCACTCAGACAGAATTAGCTAAAGAACCTTACCTATCCATCTGGCCTTTGAGGATAAGGTTTGGCGTGGTGCCTGTAAGGGTGGCTGTGCCTCCTATGCTGGCAGAATAGCACACGCTCAAGCTCATCCCTTTATTCAACCAGAAATACCTCTGTTCCCGATCCTTCCTTCTACTCTCTGCTGCTGAATCCATGGAGCACTCTGGATCTGAGATCTCATCTGGTAAGGATACACGATAATTATATTGTAAAATAATGGTCTGATATCATCATCTGAATTTCACTTTTTTTTTTTATTAGTCGCACATTCTGTGTCCGTGTGAGCATGTGGTCATGCAGCATGGATGTTAAAACCAACTGTTAACTTAGTATTCATCATTAAAGGCGTAAACGGCGATTTTTTCGCAGTAAGCTAAAGCTGTTTTGAATGAAAAAAATCCATATTAAAATTGCTAAAATATGTAGAACATGAAAACATCAATGCCCTAAGTATCATTATTATTATTGTTGTTGTTGTTGTTGTTGTTGTTGTCGTTGGTGTTGTTGTTGTTATGATTATTATTGTTGTTGTTGTGTCATGTGGAAGAGGATGAACATAAATCTATATAAATCTTTGTATCGCACGAATGGTCAGCTTTACATAACAAATCAAGTAGCTAGGTTGTACGTCATGCTAGCTAACTCTCATGCAGCTAACAATGCTAATTAGGCTAAAAAAGCACCAGCTTAAATGCTTAAGAGCTCTTTACACAGAAAAAAACTGGACAGCGAAGACCCTCTTGATCAACCTCGCAAATGTACGAGCAGAATTTCTGTGTGTCCGTAGTGATGCAATTTTGCTTTTAAGAAGATGAACGGCCAACCGCGCTTAAACGTGGCGTCATGACAGTTCTTGCTAACTGCTAACTGTAACCGAACAGGTCGTCCCCCAGACTAAGCTCGTGATACAGTAACTTGATCTTGCTGAGCACAAACATTATGCTGATTGGTTTACTTTGGTTTTCGGTGTCAAAGGGAATTTTGGTGTTGGTGACTTCAGCCATCTCGAAAGCCTGGTTTTCTCTGCATTCCCTCAGCTCTCTGTCGTCTCTCTCAGCCTCGGTTTTACAGAGTTGATTCAACACGGCTTGGGCTATGGGCAGCATCATGGCGGTAGTGGCGGTGTTACTGATCCACATTGAGAGGAAAGCTGTTACGCCCATGAAGCCAAACATTAGCCTAGAGGAACAGAGAGAAAGGCAAGAGAAAGGCATGAGCATATACATAGAAATATTCTTGGGGAAAAAAGAGAGTACATTCTTGTTCAAGTTTATGTTTTTATTCATAAATAAATAAACCCCACTGAGATCTTAAGACAGCTGTGCATGAAGAAATCTCCTAAAATATCAAAGAAATGAAGCAATGTGGCAATGCCTACACAACGTATCTATGTTCTGAAAGATGGTTTACATTTTGGGAGAAAAAATGACTACCTATTGAAATCACCAGAATTTTTTTTTTTTTTTACTTTGTAGAAGTTGATAAGGCCCACATGATTTTTTATTCCCTGATAACTAAAAACATAGACATGAAGAAGGGTGTACTTTCTTTTTCCCATGACTGTATGTATTCGGCTGTGTATTTATTTTTTTTTTCCATAGGATGCTTAATGTAGTCTTACAGAGCAGGTCGAACGCCCACTATGAGCAGGACCCTCAGGGCGATACGTTTGTGTAAGTTCCAGTGTTCTACTGCTATCGCCACCAGCAAACCACCAATGAACAGCATGTTGGTGTCTTTCAGGTACAACACACACACCTGTAACACATAAATAAGAACTGAGGGTCACGAAGCCAACTTAACTTTTATTACACCATTTATGGACTTATTAAAGATCAGGAAAGGAAAAAAAAAATGTTGAGCTAGCAAGACTGAATTCTACATCTGACAGCCATGTAATGCCATCATTCTATCAATAAAAGATCATATCTGTTACTTTACTAGCACCTTTGTACCTGATAAAAGCTTTAAAGTACAACAACACTTTCTGATGCTTCAATTGCCTGCATAGTCAATTATTAACTGATTATTCTATTCATATATATATGTGTGTGTGTGTGTGTGTGTGTGTGTGTGTGTGTGTGTGTGTGTGTATATATACAGTATATATATATATAAAACTTTTATGAACTATTGAGTTTAATCTTTTATTACATGTTGTGGGATTGGGGGAATGTTCTGAAAGACTTTATGGCTTTCTACTGTATGTAATTAAAAATCACAGCTACAATTTAACACACTTTGCTTTGCTGCCATTAAGACTTTGCTACTATGAAGTATACGAAAACAGTTTATCACTACTTACCTGTTCAATTCAATTCAATTAAATTTTTGTGCATAGCGCTTTTAACACTGGCCATTGTCTCAAAGCAGCTTTACAGAAATATATAAATTCTGCTTATAAATTTATGAATCTATAAATGTATCTATAAATATAGGGCAAGCCTGTGGTGATGGTGGCAAGGAGACGACAAGAGGAAGAAACCTTTAAGAGGAACCAGACTCAAAAGGTAACCCTTAAGGTAACATTTGGGTGACACCGGATAGTGCTATTACAAATAAGACGCTAGTGTAACTGTGTGTATGGTCAAAAAAAGTACGATGTGTAGTACATAATTCACTGTAGATTAAACATAAAGTCTATTTTGTTGAAGTTTTCAAATGATTAACTGATGGAGATTTGAGTGTAAGACCGTTTGTGGTAATTTACCTTTTCAGACGGCATGATGCCCAGAAATGGGAAAAGTATAACTGGCAAGAATGCAGTGACTGCCAGCGGTATACACTCCGTACACCAGTACAGTGCCATCAGGATGATTATATAGCCACAATTTGCTTCCTGTAGCAAAAGAAAATAAAATTTTCACATCTTCAAAAATCGTGCTAAAGATACAACCTTGGAAAAAAATTATACAAAAAATGGAACACACCAGGCCAGGTTGCAGGTTACTATATCTGATTATAGAAATTAACAATATGGAGGGTTTGTTTTGTTTTGTTTTGTTTTGTTTTGTTTTGTTTTGTTTTGTTTTGTTTTGTTTTGTTTTGTTTTGCTTTGCTTTGCTTTGTTTTGTTTTTGGTTGGTTTTGTTTTGTTTTGCTTTGTTTTGCTTTGTTTTGTTTTGTTTTGCTTTGTTTTGCTTTGTTTTGTTTTGTTTTGTTTTGTTTTGTTTTGGTTGGTTGTTTTGTTTTGTTTTTGCTTGGTTGGTATGTTTGTTTTGTTGCTAACATGCCGACTACATCTTAAAACAGCTGTAAATCATTATGATCATGCATTTGGTGTTTATCATGTAATAAATGAGCTTTATGGTTTCAGAATAGCTATAAGAAGATTAATGGCTGGTTAAAATCTCTATAGATCTTTTGTAATTTTATCTTGAAACGAGACACTAATGCCAGGTTAGGTGTGCCTACATAAGATAATCAGTTCATATAGTTCTCATAAAATTAATAATTGAGTTTTGTTTATAGAAGGTTCCAAACAGGTCCTCTTTAGGAAGCCAAGAAGAATTTTTTTTTCTTTCTATTGAACTATTGACATTTATGCATGACGTGGATGTACGGCTTAAATTAGATTCATGATTAGGATCTGGGTGTAATTTTGGAATGTTTTATTTATTTTATTCAACATAAATCAGGTATCAATAGGTTTTGAATATATCTAATTAAATACTGAAGCATTTTAGGGACAAAAAAGAGTTGACAAATAATATACTGTATTATTTAGTTTATAATTGAAGTCCTTTTGTTCATGACATGTAATACACAAACACACACACGCACATTTGTCGTGCTATATTTGTGAGGAACTTTTGCTGACATACAGTAATTGTTATTGTAGAATAATGTTTGGCTCTTTTAGGTTTTATTAAAAGAAAATCAGCAGGTTTGTTGGGAAAAAAAAAATCCTTTCAGTGACCAGCCAAGGATAAGACTGTCAGATATTCCTTGTGTCCTTACCAAGATATATAAACATTCCCCTATACACACACCCAATTACAAAATAAAACCTTAACACCTGACACAAATGATTTCTATTATTACACAGAATTCTTACGTCTTGTACATCTATTTTTATGTAGATTCATTTTACTTATTTTTTATGCCCAGTATACTTCAGGTATAACATCATCACCTGGTACAGACGTAAAAAGATGTGTAAAATAATAATAATAATAATAATAATAATAATCTTGTTTGGTGTTCTAGTTGTAATGATCAGTATGTGTATTTGATATTCAGCAATAGAAAAAAAGCACAGAAAAAGTACAGCTCATTTTTTTAAGTAAGATTAAGAAAGTGATCTCCATTGACTTCACACTTAGGTAACCTGCAATATATTTAATTAAAATGCGACACACACACACACACACACACACACACAAGCAAATGTTTGAACTGTTATTAATTAAAACTCTCAAAATTGGTTTGCACAAATTTGTTGTTCAACTAAAAAAAGACTAGAGAGACAGGAACGAGATAAGGACATTATATGCATGATACATGCTACACACTAACACATGTTTACACCAAATCACAGTTACATAAACTGCAAACTACATATTGAAATTTCCACATGCATATTCTTACCGGCGAAGGGAAAATCAATGGCAGAGGTAGGATGAGGAAAGGAGTGATGTAGATGACCAGGTAGTTGCGGTATCTCCATAGCCATTCACCAATCTGATTACAGTTTGCTCTGGAAAAACTCATTCTGTAGTTATAGATGGGAAACACACACTGTGCGGGATGAGAAGGGAATGGGAGAGACTGGATATTACAAATTAAGTGTATATAAGCCTTATCATACAGGTAAAAATTAAACATTAACTTTAAAAAGAAAGGGGCAGGTATCAGCTCTGAGAGATTTGGTGAGGGAGAGATGAGTGGATAAGGACGACGGAGTGATTCAGAGGTCCAGGAAATAAAAAAAAAAAAAAAAAAAAAAAAAGGCTTCATTGCCTTTTTAACCTTTTGTTATCTTCACTTTGATCAAGTTTTTTTTTTTTTTTTTTTTTTTTTACAGTTATACAGTATGCGCCTGAATGCTTCTGTCACTCTACCCTAGAAGTGCTTGTCTTTATAGCTGCAAATGACTTGAACAAATGACCTTTTGCTTTACGATCAATTTTCATAGATGCAGCTCCTGATTAGCAGCTGCTTCACTTTGTGAACTTTGTTCGTCTTTGTAATCAAAAACTGCATCAGTTTATTTTAATAATTCAAACTTCCGACAGGTTATACAGTAGCTTATGTTCCACGAGAAGCAAAGTATACTGTATAAGTTGTATAATAAATGTTGAATGAATGATAGACTAACTGTAGCTGATGAAATTTACTCATTAGTGTCAATACCAGTGAAAGTCGAGGAATGGGTTGGAATGGTCAAAATAACCGATTCATCTTTAAATCTTGTACAATAACTGCTTAATAACTAATAATGACTAATATCCTTCTTATCCAGTCAATGACTTTTAGTGGACAGCATCAGCTAGCCAGAGTCACATATTTCTTTCCATTTTTTTTTTTTTTTTATACCCACACCTTAATTGAGTTCCCAAAACTGTATCCTGGATTTATTTCTTTTTTTTTTCTTTTTTCTGATAGCTCCTTTGTCTTCATGATGATGCTAGTTGGTGATTCACTTTGCGATCATGTGACACTTCATTGCACACATGTAAACTCCATTCAACTAATTATGTGAGTTCTGATGGAAACAGATTGCACCAGAATTAATTGACAGATTTTCCATGATTTATTTATTCATTTTCCTTCTGCTTTTCCCAATGGTGATGACGGGGGCAGCAGGCTGAGTAGGTCAGTCCAGACATATCACTGGCCTTTGATTCCAGCTCCTCCTGATGGATCTACAGATGTTCCCAGGCTAATTGTTAGACGAATTATATCTGGGGGGGGGTTCAGGGTCTGCCTCGGGGTCTTCATCCAGTGCCGGATACTAGCAGGAGCTGACAAGGGAGCATCCTTGTAAGGTGCCTGAACCACCTCAACTGAATGAAACCACATCCTTTCTATTGAGAGCTCCTGTACAGTCCAAGGCTCTCCCAGACTGGCAAGCTACTCATCCTATTACAGACAAAGTAAAGGTATCTAGAAAAAAGGTCACTTTTTGGTCTTTGGTCTATCCACAGCTAATGACCATATCTGAAGATTCACAAACTGAGCTCTTGTATCACCACAATAGAACTGTACAACATCTGTAACACTGAATAAGATTACGAAAAACCACCAGTGAATAAGATCCCAAGATTCTTCTCCACCAGGGATAAGGATTCTTCCCTCTCCGAATGGAGCACGGCATCCGACTTGGATTTCACACCAAGGTGTTGGAATATATTGCATAAATTCATGACTTGGTGTATAATCCCAACTAAGTCTATTTCAGTTCCTGGATGCAATAACATAAAAGTTCAAGTGGCAGGTGCAAGTGGGTACTTATTCAAAGCACTGCATAAAAAATGCATATGAAATTTTAAACATTCGCTTGTAAAGATAAGCTATCTCCAAAGCAGGACAGATCTTAGTATTATTCAACGGGGAAATGTATGAGCTTGCACTTTCTGGAATCTACACTTTCGTTGGGACAGCTTTTGCCCGGTCAAGTTCCAGTTCCCATGAGAATTTCCTACAGTTTAAGTTCAATATAAATGACGAAAGGTTCCCGTGTTTGCTTCAACAGGGTATCGCATGTATTTCTTTAAATTTTGAACCCGTTTAGTTATGTTAAATGCTGCAAATAACACTGATCACAGCATTTTCATATATCAGCCAGGATACAGTGACAGTAATCGGAGTTCTAAGTGGGAACTTGGAGGTGAAGGTTGCTGTCCTTGAGTCACGGCACATGCTTGTGGTTATAAAGTTTGGCGCATTATCCTTGAAAGGTCAACAGTTACTCAAGAGTTTATCTGTGCTTTGAAGATGTAAGAAATGCTATTTGGAAATTTGTACCTTAGATATTCATTCAAATATAATTTTGACATAATTCTGATAGTAAGTTGATCAGATATTGATGTGCCAAATCTTATAGGCTATAAGCAGTGTAAGTGTATCCCTTAACAGTATTTGTAGGGTAACAGGCAGACTTAGCATGTGATAGATTATGTAAAAAGGATGACGTTAATGAGTGTTGAAGGGTTGGGTTGGGTTGGTTCGGTGTCTGGAGGTAATTTATCAACTTCATCAACTGAGCTCAAATAAGTAAAATATTGCAGATATTTAAAATATACCGTTCTCAACTCTTGTGGTGGATTTTTTTCAGCTGATAGCCCAGGCTTAGTCATTTCTTCTTATCTGTTCTTTTCAGCATTGCTTATCACGATAGTTCTTCTTCAAAGTGTGCTGTTCCATTACTGTTGTGTTTCCCATTCTTGGACTTTTTATCATTTGCAGCACTTTTTATCTTTTTTTTTTTTTTTCCAATGTTCTTTGACATGATATACTATGGTACATGACCCAAATTATCATCTTATTATTATTGGGATCACTAAACTGTTCAGGACTGAAAGACAAGGAAAACACTGCTTTATTAGATCGGCAAGTAACTGAAACTGCTAATCTCTTTGTGGTGCTTTCTAAGCAGAATACTGGACAGAATGTGCAATGAATAAAATGAAAAATAGAATGAAAAATATAGAAATTAATGGGCCAAGTTGTGCACAATGCTAAAAAAAAAAAAAAAAAAGCATAGACACAAGGTATTAAAAAAATTATTAAAAAATTATTTTTTCAAAAATGAACTGCCATGCAAAAATAGTAAAAATAAATAAATAAATAAATAAATAATTAAGAAAGAAAAAAAGGTGGAAAAAAAGAAAGATAACACCCTGGTGGGCATATTATTAGCCAGAGAGTTATAGTCTAGCCGTTGAATTCCTTCACACAACTATGTCAATGTTTAAGTTTAGTATTCTGTATCACACTCAAATATCTACACAGTAAAACCCCATTCATGCTTCACAACAAGAATAGAAAACTTTATCTAAAATATCTCTAGGTGTAGATGAGTTATGACTAAAAGTTATCCACCATTCCCATGGACCTCCAATTTTTCAGAGATTGCCAGTTCAAATCCCAACGGTGCCACAGCCAACTTTTGCCAGGACCCAAAAATACAAAGCTGCCCATGATTTCTGGGCGTGAATCACAGTGACACTAGCCAATCGTAGACATCACGTATGCGGAAGAGGGTAGAGAGCGCTTTATAGTCTGTGACACATCATGAGCAGCAGTTTAAAGGATGCAGATGGCTGGCTTCTTGTGTCTAAGAGGAAGCACATATTAATAACTTTGGCATGAATTTTGACTAATATCCATTGTGGCTTCAGGAGGAGTTGGAGAGTAACCCTGATGATTCTTGGTCAGTTCTGGTGCTCTAAAAAGATGTTCCAGATTGAAGATAGCATTAGTGTTCCTTTGAACCATGTCCTGAAGTCCATGTCCTGCAACCAGTTGACCATGTTATGGTCATGTTCATTGGTCATATGAAAAAAACAGAAATGGACAGACAGATCGGCCAGATTCAAACGTGAGAGTGAAAAGGTCTGCTATTAACCTAGACTTAAGTGTGTCCAGAGAAGGAAAGGTACTAATATGGAGTGACAGTATTCCCCATAGCATAAAGCCAGCAACAGAGAAGGCCTGAACATGTTTCCTTTAAGCCAGGAAAGGGAATGAGAAGAGATTAATTAGCAGGAAGTTTCCTGGGAGTAGAATGGCAATGGAGAAGGTCAGAGATATAAAAAGATGTCATTCCATTGGGGACTTTAAAAATGAAAAGCAAATTTTCTCCTCTATTTTCCAGAAAATAGAGTCTAGGAGTCTAGTAGCAGCATTCTAAATAAATAGTAAAGTCTTATATATAAAACTCATCTATCTTGAGAGTCACAGTTAGAGGGAGATACAACTCTCCAAATGGAATGGAATGAATGTTCGTATAATTGTCCCAGTCTCCAACAGAAAGAAGAGTTTTAAGTCCGGAAATGGATTTGAGTTGCGTTCATTTGTTTGTTAAAATTTCCAGGTAAACTAATTCCAGCTAGATCTGCTTCACTATACACAATGGATCTTTTATATTAAGTTATCCTGCCTCGCCACTGAGTATTTATCCTGGGAAGAGGAAGAGTTTTAAAAACCTCAGAGGAACTGACTTTTTCCACCAATGTTAAAACCAATGTCAAATTAGTCCTTAGAAATATCATTGCCTAAGGGGTCAACTACCTACAGTATAAAAACCCCAGAACTTCATCAGTGCTTAAGAATCTAAGGAGAATCCTACTGATCCAATGGAAGAAAAAAATATATACCTTTAGGAGTGAAAATCTATGGAAGCAGAGAGAAGAGCAGCTGACTGAGGAAGACAGAGATAGATGGGCAATACGCTCTGTAGGAATGCCCAAAGCAAGCAGGGACGTGGACGACTGCTCAATACCTGGTCCTAAGAAATGGAGTCAGATATCAGGACACTGAACTACACCTGGAGCCAGCTGAATAGAAAGTCCCAGGACAGGAATAACTGGAGGACACAGGTTTGAGTGGAGTAACGAATGAAAATTAACTCTCTGTTGTGTTTCCTCAGTTACAGAAAGAACAACAGGTTGTAAGCTAAATGCCCAAACACCATAACAATCTTCACAGTGCAAGTAGTACTTGGTATGAATGTAGCTTCTACTTTACAAATGCTAAGCCTGGATAGCGTGATTAGGGCATAGGCATTCCTTAAAAAGTGTAAGGAACGGGACAACTTATTTGGCACCAGGAAAATGTAACCCTTTAACTGAGAGCCATTCCTCACACTAGAGGAACCATTGAGTACTTTTTGTCTTTTAAATGAAGACTGGGGTATTTACCTTACCTTACAGAAGTAGACTTCTGTTCCACAGCACAGACAACATTTCTGACCAAATGGAATAATGAGACTGGGCGGTCCAGACCAGTACAATCCTGAGATAAAATGGCAGTCAATGCACTGGAAAACACAAGTGGGTCGCTGGACTGAAGAAAGTTTGGCAAAGCAAGTCCCAGTTCAAGGGGAGGTGGGGAGCAAGGTTAAAGTGGTGTTTCCAGGTTGGTTTTAGTACTGAATATGTGCACATCCAGAGGTGAACAGTAACAAAGTAGATTTACTTGAGTACTGTAACTCTACTTAAGTAGAGTTTTTGAGTATCTGTACTTCACTTGAGTAGTATTTTTTTTGGAAACTTATGACTTTCACTTCACTACATTTGAAAACCAAATATCGTAGAGTCACGTCTGACGTAGTCTGTTGTCATGTCAGCGTGGAGCACGTGCCATGCCCCCCTGGGGAATGCATATGCTGGAAGTGAGCGTGCGCACCCATTGCCATATCTTGATAAAATGTTTATATTTTCTGAAAGGATAAAAGATTCGTTTCGTTTTAAGTGTGTGCTGTGTCTGTCTAAAACAAACTATATAACAGCCTACAAAAACTCACCCTCCAACCTGCGGAAACATATTGAGGTATGTAAACATTTTATTAGCTACAAGTGAAAGTTGTCTGAGCTTTTAGTTGGCAGTCATATTAACGTGTGCAAAACGGCCAGTGAAATGACTTTGCCTGCCAAGTCCAAGGCAAGGCTTGTCTACTGATTAATTTA
>JAOVYU010000026.1:21245598-21259165 GCA_025674565.1 Synodontis membranacea
ATTGTAATAAAATAAGAAGCGTATACTATTGGCTATGTTTTTATAGTAAACTGGAGCAGCAAAAATGCTGTAGATGTTTTAGGTTATTTATCTGAAACATGCAGATAAGTTGTTTAAACGTATTGACATGTATTTTACCTGTAATATATATATATATAATTGGATATGGAAATGTAATATCCAGATGGCATCCCATTTAGGGAATCACCCACTGAGCATTTAATATATTCTTACTAAATTACAGTATGTTTTATTTCGTTTCATTCGTTTATATAAAAACGGTGTTATATTCAGCTGCTTCTGTTGACAGAGTGAATTTGGCACCCCGCTGTATGAGACCCTGGGTGTGGAAGGAGAGATCAACACGGCTGTCAGCAAGCTAGCGGAGTGGGCCGCGCCACGACCGGTGACCAAAAACCTGCTGACCATTTCAGATCAGGTGTACATTCAGCCCGAGCCACTGGGAGTGGTGCTCATTATCGGGGCCTGGAACTACCCCTGGGCCGTCACCATCCAACCACTCATCGGAGCCATCGCCGCAGGTGCCCTTCATGACCAACACATTACACCGAAATGAAATACATCTCGACTAGTACACCTGGCAGCATGTCATTCCATCTTATTCGATTGAATATACAGTACAGCTTTGTCTTCTCCACTGAGTAACAATGCCATTGATGTTTAAAAGGACCAATCAGAGTGCATCTCTTACAGAATGGCCTTTTGTGTCCGTGACAAAAGGAGGTGACACCCCTCAGGGCTGTAAATAAAACCGGAAAACAGGCGCTTGGTCTCTGCGGATTTTCACCGAAAAATCGTGCAGCATTAATGTAAATGAAAATCTACACCTTAAGAGAATAAGTGTTAGTGTCCAGTGTGTGTCCGTAGACATTTTAAGACTATCACATACGTTTATTGAAACACTTTGAGTACCGGAGCATGTGGAAAACACACAAATTCACTTGTAACAATGTGTGTTTCCAAGTAATGTTCTATCTCTTTTACACTGCTGTTTGTTTAGTAGCCACCCTGTGCAAACAAACCATCTCGGTGTGCCAGCATTTCTGTAATGCATAATACACAAAGAAAAAGATAGGAAGTGAGTGCCAGCATAAGCAAATACGTGTCGTTCATTTTGAAAATTACTTCTTGGAAAGGAATAATTGGGGAAAACAGTCTTTCTGGTTAATTAGCTTAATCTCGTGCAGAAATACAGTATGAGATAAATCTTACAGTTGATTTATTGATCAGCTAGCCAATAACTTTAGTTGTGTTAGCCAAACTCTTAAAGTAAGCCCCTGCAATAAACAGACAACAAAACACAAATAGATTGCAATAACATATGACCTTATCTATATGGTTAAAAAAAAAATTCCTGCACTGGGGTAATGTTTTTATCGTACAGCGGTTCTTAATTACCATTAGCCAACTCCAGTATCATCTTTACTTTCTTACAGCCTCATTTCTTTCTCAACTATGTATATTTTGTTAAAAAAAATTCCAATTCCTTACAAGTAGCCAACACATCCGATGTATACAGTCTGACATGTTTAGCGCTGATGATTCCTTTGTTTATGAACCCTAACACAAGCTAAATTGCTAATACCGTAGGTGTGTTTGCAGGCTACAGGCTAGCTATCAAACTGATGAGAAGTCTTACCAGCCGCTGCTAGCCTAAGCTTCCAAAATCCATCCAACGCTAAATACTGTCAATCAAACTTAAACTATTCTGTATAGTGAAAGACATGACATTAATGGGAATTGATTGAAAGTTTAGAACTTTCAAAAAGAAATCGAAAATATAGTTATACAAGTTAACTTAATACAGACCAAATATTATTTATTAAGTAAGGGATAATGTACAGCCAGCCGGTCATTGTCGTGAAATAAACCGCCAGAGAGTGATGCAGGGCCTGAATCACCGTGAAGGGGTTTATTTTGCCCTAATGTTACTCGTTACCGCACCTTGCCCCAGTCTTGTGTTTGCTAATAGACCAGAGTACACTTCAGGTTCCCTCCCTCTTTTTATCACTAAGGTTAAAGGTACAGTAGGAGCAGAGATCTTCTAGTTGTATGCAAGGTTCACAGCGTTGCATAACAGGCTTTAGTTTGATCTCAGTCTGTATCTGAACTTTGTTATGAGCTTTACTTCACCAGCCAGCTTATGATTTTTCAGGACACTGAGCACATAGTCACACAGAACAGGAGGATTTGTGTTAAAAATTTAGCATGTGTTAGATGGACTTCACAATTTGAAATGCCAATGAATAATGTTCACAATCAGTGGATTCAATCAGTAAATCAGCTGAGTATCTTCACTGCTGTACTGAGCCTCTTATATAGTCTTTGTTTTTCACTATCGTCTTATTTAAAAAAAAAAAATGCAGTATTTATAAATATAGAATAGAATTAGATTAGATTAGAGTAGATGTAAGCGCTAGTGACGCTGTTTCCAGTCATACGTCATTTCTGGTTCAAGCGCAAAAATAATTATATATATTTTTATGTATGCATATATTAAAATATATAATAGATATAATATATATAGAGAGAGAGAATAGAATTAGATTAGATCAGATTAGATGTAAGCTTACGCTCATACGCAATTTACGTTTCAAATGCCAAAAGAATTTTATATATATAGATTATGTGGTTTGGATTTTTTTTTTTTTTTTTTGCACCAAGGACTTACAGATTTTACACCTGGTTTATAATTTTATAATAACTGAAAGAAATAAAAGTGTGTTTGTGCTTTTGTGCTTTTTTTTTAGGTAATGCTGCTGTTATTAAGCCATCAGAAGTTTGTGTTCACACCTCCAAACTGATGGAGGATCTTCTGCCAGTTTACCTCGACAAGGTTCGAAATCACTGAAATACTACACAGCTTTTTGGGCATTTTAGAGGAAAGTTATTTTTTGAAATCAGATCTAGGGTTTAGTTTTTGTTAAAGTGTTTTGAAGGTTTTTTTGTTTGTGTGTTTGTTTTTGTTTTGTTTTGTTTTTGCTTTTACTGATACCATGGAGCTAATTTTTGGAGAATTTAGATTTTCTGAGGATTTACATGTCCCCCAGGTGATTTTTTTTGTGTGCCAGATGTCATGTTATATATTCAAAATGGGTTTTGAGACCCTACCCATTCTCATCTTATCCAGAGTGACTTACGTATATCACATTTATACAACTGAGCACTTGGGGGTTAAGGGCCATGCTCAAGGGCCCAGCAGTGGCAGCATGGAGGTACTGGGATTTGAATTCACAACCTCCCGATCAATGTCTTAACCACTGAGCTACCACTACCCTACATATTTTTACATACAGTAGTATCCAAAACAATTAACTTGTCACATAATAGGTTTAGAAAGTTTGAATTAATGTGCTGTTTTTGGACCTTTTTCTGCAATGGACGCTCTACAGAAAGGGATATAAAAACGTGTGTAGACGTTAATATGGTGAAGTTTTCTAAGAGGTGGAGTGCATTTGTCAGCTGTCAGACAGAGTGTTACGGTATTTAGTTTCTCTGTAACGTGGCAGGCTGCCTTTTTTTTGTCTCGTTTACTTAAAAACAGAGGGGAAAAAGTGTAGTGTGGGACCGACGGTTTATAACCGTGATAACAAGACTTCTAGTTATCTAGTTATCTTGGTTCTTGTCTCACTGACAGTCCACAAGATTAAATATTATACTTGACAGTTAATAAGCATGTCATGGTGATGTAGTCGTTGGCAAACTGCAGTGCTTTAAGATGAATAAACCACTTCATGACATGCTCTAGGTCAACTTCCGTATGAATCAGCGCTCCAGGTCATATCGGCCTGCAACACACTACGTCATCGTCGATTATTTTCCAGTGTTTTACCCCGATGTTTAAAGACACAAGGTGTGCATTTTCACATAGTCGACTGATCCTGTAAGTAAAGTAAACTTGTGTGGTTATTTCAGGAGATGTACCCGGTGGTTACTGGCGGAGTCCCAGAGACTCAGGAGCTGCTGAAGCAGAGATTTGATCACATCTTCTACACCGGCAACTGCATGGTGGGCAAAGTGATCATGGAGGCAGCCGCTAAACACTTAACCCCTGTTACTCTGGAGCTGGGTGGGAAGAGCCCCTGCTACATCGACAAGAACTGCGACCTTAGCATTGCCTGTCGGTGAGTCAGTTCAAACCAGTTTGTTTTGTTTCAACCAAATTGAAGATTTTTAGAAACGTATGGGTACTATATCATTATCATGGCGTTTTAAATCTATAATAGACCCGCTCCGCTGAAAAAGGAAGTCTTATTTCTTTTATGCTTTTAATATGCAGACGTATTGCATGGGGAAAGTTCACAAACTGTGGTCAGACGTGCATAGCGCCAGATTACATCCTCTGCGACCCCAGCATCCAGGACAGAGTAATAGAAGAGATAAAGAAGAATGTGAAGGTATGCTTACAACTAATTCAACAAAGTTAAAATTCAACATGGAAGCAGTGTTCAGACAACCTGATAAAATGGTAGAATGTACTGTAGTGTACTCTAAGGGAAACAGGGTGGCTGGGCGGGGTCGCAAACTGCCAAACCAACCCCCACCCCGGTTTCCCTATGATGCTGCTAAAGTGCCCTCTAGAGTAGAGAAACAATTTTCCAATTGGTTGCCCTTATATGAAAAAAAGAAATTATAGAGAAATAAAAATGATTAAAAAAAAAGTATGAATTGGTGGACTTCCGAAAAATGTGATGTGATGCATTGTGCTGCCTTAAAAATGGTCTAAAATCGAAGTTCCGTAAAAGTGCCCTTTATTACACACACATGACAGTGTCCCAAAGAGTGCTGTTTCTGTGCTCTGGTGGGGTATACAATAGATGCCCTTATTATTTTTTTCACTCCTGACCTTTGAATGAATGAATGGAAGTTTAGTGTAATAAAGATTACTAGGATTTGGTGAAGGACACATTCACATTAGCCATAAAGTCAGACATTTTTGTGCACAAATCCTTCTGTTTTGTAACATGAATTAGACCAATAATATGCACGGTACATATTGCTCCACACTTTGCTGTACTGAATAAAATCAGCATAAAAAGAATAATCTGTAAGTCTGATAAGACAGTCTTGGGTAAATAGACACGGTCTGCATGGATAAGGTGATGTCGTTTTAGAGCGTATCGAAGCGCAGCTCAGCATAAAGAATGAATTCAAACTCATAAATATTCCCCTTCAGAGAAATTCACATCACTGGACTGTAGTTGTGAAAATGCTAGAAGCTGACAATGTCGTTCTCCTGATTTTTTTTTTTTTTTTTTTTAAAGGAATTCTACACAGAAGATCCCAAAACCTGCCCAGACTATGGACGCATCATCAACAAGCGCCATTTTAAGAGAGTGATGGAACTGATGGAGGACAGCACAGTGGCTATGGGAGGAGAAAACGATGAGTCTGAGTGTTATATTGGTAAATGCTCTCATCTCTTACGCTAGCACATTTGTACCCCGCCTCTTTTGCACCATGTGAAAGTGGTGTAGTGTTGGGTCGTTTTGGAATGGAAGAATGGTAGAATGGTGACTCCTTTATAGCTACACTGGTTAGAAAAGCACACTTAACGTTTTGTTTAAGCCTGGTGTTCATGCCTTGCTGCTTTGCCCACAGCTCCAACAATCTTTAGAGATGTCAAGCCTGAGGCAAAGGTCATGCAGGAAGAAATCTTTGGACCCCTTCTGCCTATCCTGTGTGTTGGCGGTGTGGATGAGGCCATTGACTTTATCAACCAGAGAGAGAAACCTCTGGCCCTCTACGTCTTCAGCTCAGACGACAAGGTGAACACAGAACTCAGAGTTCTTCCTGGTTAATCACAGACAGTATAGCCTCAATGGCGTCAGAGTATGAAGCAGTCAGAGCCACCAGATGGCGCTGTGGTATAAATTTTGTTTAAAGTTATCTGTGAAACGCGTTGTGGATAAAAAAATTAAAAGCAGAAGGTTTAAAAATGGGAAATTTCAGGTGTTTAAATCAGCAGGTGTTTATGTGGAGGTTATCTTGGTGTGGTTAAAGCTGTATTAGTTAGCGGAGATCAGTGCTTTAGCGTTTAAGTTCTTCAAGCACAACAACACTAAAACCCCTTCAGCCCGCCTCACTTTATCACCCATGTACACAAAGACACGTCTCCAAAATCTACTGTAACCAATGGAGAACAATTGGAGGAGCGTTGATGTTAGCATTTTACCCCAAAATGTGGTCCACTTAGCCATTCAAATACTCTGTGTATGCTATAAATTGATTTTCCTGCTGTGAGAATGGTCAAGATTACATTGGCTGTCCCGTTTTACTTTGTAATGAGCTCTCATGAGTTTTTCAGCTGACCTTCACTATCACTGTTAGCTAGTTAGCATTGTTATGCATGCAAGTTCACTAGCATTACACACTTATTTTATGAAGGTGGTCCGTCCATAGCATTACTTTACCTGGCTCTCCGTTTCAGCAATTCACACAGATTGCGTTTTCATGCATGTAAATGAAGAATGCCCCTAATTCTGCATCCAGTGTCATCCGATAATACGTTTCTTCATCTTGGAAAAGTGCTACCAGTGTTTATTCTAGTTTTGCTACATTATTAGGAGACACATGCATTATACTTAAATGAAACAGTATCTGGCTTCGCTGGTCAGCTTGTGAAATTCCGCTATGTTTTCCCTTTTTAAATATTGATTATGTAAAACAGTCATATCAAATATAGGTCTAGGAATTTTTCAAAATGATTTATTGTTTCTGTTCTTTTCTTGGTTAAGCTCATCAAGCGTATTATCTCAGAGACTTCCAGTGGAGGCGTTTTGGCCAACGACTGCTTGGTCCACTTCTCAGTCACCTCTCTGCCTTTTGGTGGTGTTGGTAAGCAGATGACTTACGAACTCAAATTTCACCCATTCACATCGTTACTCACTATTATTTGCCAATTATTACTGTACTTACTTAAATCCGGAGACGGATTTTATTCATGTCATTTGAGAGAATCTAATGGTAGCATCATTTCTATGGAGCTTGGAAGATGAGAAAATATGGAAATTAATTTTGTATCTTTCAATTATATACATATCATATTAAATAGTTTATTATATGTATACTTGTATGTAAAAATCTATTTAGTATACATAAATTTTTTACAATGTTTTTTTTTTTCTTAGACTTAAGCTTGCTAGGTATAAGATTTAAACATAAGATTATCATGAATTGGGAGCAAAGGTAGATGCACGTGCAGAATTCTCTAATAGTAAAAGCATAAAAAAAAACAGAAAACCATAGAACTGAAAAAAAGCATTCATAAGCTGAAGCAATAAAGCTGAGATAGGCAAAGAAAGGAAAATTGAATATGACAAGCAAAAACCTGCTCACTGTACAAACATACGACAAAAGAAAACAGTGCTTCCACCACAAACCTTAACTAACCTTGAATAATTAGGGAACTCAAAACAGGTGTGCACAATCAAAGGAGGAATTGGACAGACAACAAACGAAGAGTTCAAAATGAGAGACAGGTTGACCTCTGGTGGTCTGGAGGGGAGTTGTCCCTGGTAGACGTGGCAGAAAGTACGGCTTAGGCTTTGAGAAAAAAAAAAAATAAAAATCCTGAACTCCTGAAATACAAATCTCATGCAAATTATGGACACTAAAAGCGGACTGTGATTGGCTAAATGATGAATTTGATCACTGAAAATCCGTATTTGAACTTTTGAGATGTGTATTGAGGGTTTTGAATTATATCAGAAAAAAATATATTTATTGTGACATGTACGCATATATTTAAGAAGGCATAAATGAAATTCCAAAGCACCAGTTGTTACAGTTTTATGACACTTCAGGTTTAAAACTAAGTATGTGACGCCCCTGCAGGCAACAGCGGGATGGGCTGCTACCACGGCAAGTTTACCTTCGACCAGGTGAGTCACCTGCGAAGCTGCCTGATCAAGCAGCTGAAGATGGAAGGAATGAACAAAATGCGCTACCCACCGCACACAGCGAAGAAACTGGGCTGGGCTCGCTTCTTCATCCTCAGACAGGTGGAGATGGGCACGCTGGCTCGCATGGCTCTAATGGCGCTGCTATTTGTCGCTGCTGGCGTGATGATTCAGGTGAAACCTTTTGAGGCACTGTAACGACACCGATGAACTAGGATAGAAAACTTTTTTTTTTAATGTAATACAAATGTGAACAGTGTAGCTTGTTTACTTTACTTCAAATGACTAAAGAAACGATTCCTTCCTTACAGAGATTCCTCGCTGACTGAGAGAGTAAAGCTAACGCCGAGAACTGATCTCCAGTTCAGAGGAAAGTAACCGATCAGGTTACTCACTTCTCCACTAAAAATTGTAACAGCCTTGAAAATTTTTGCTTTTAAATTACCTCTTGTAATAGTGCTGCTTCTAATGAAGGATCCAAATTCAGCACATGCTGAACGAATGATGATTTCTGAACGTGACGTTAATATTAGCGCCACTTTAGTGGGCGACTGACTTACTTACCTGTATGACCTGACTGAAGTAGAACCTTTTTTCCGTTTTTATTCGAGATGATTTTAATGAAGGAAAAGATATCATTTCACAGTTACTATGTAGCATCATAAGTGCGCTAACATGACATTTGAAGGGCTTTAGTACATTCACAAGAGTGGCATTGTGTCTTTGTCTTTACATGAAAAAGATTAGAGGAAAATTGTCTATAATCTGTAAGTTATCTTTATTGGTCAGCTGCTTGAAATTGATTCTGTAATTTCTTTTCCCTTATCCTGAAAGTTATTTATTTGTTTTTACCAACAGCTCACTCAGGACACTCTGATAGTTTACGATAAAAAAAAAAAAAAGGTTCATATGGGTTCGCATTTGGGCTTTGTAAGTATGTGAAGTTGTATAGAAATGGTTCTCTATAATAGATAATATTATAATATTGTATAATAGTAGTAACTGGTATCTGGTAAGTGGTCATTGGAACTTGGCATGTGACCAAAATAGGGGAGAAAAATTACAGTCTCAAACAGTTAACCATATCAGTAAGCGAGGGTTCTTCTTTCTTTTCCTTTTCATGTAAAGCCTTAAATAATCATCAGTTAGTGTTTTATAAAATGTTGTTCTGAATGTGTATGTAATTGAGGCCCAAAGTAGATCCCTTTCAAATAAAGTGTTTAAGTTTTTTTAACACTGTATAAAATCTTACATTCTATAAGGAGGGGGAAATTGCGCTTTACCTTCCAAAGTAGTCGAACGCCAGCATTATTATTCTGCTTGGAATTCAGCAAGATGACTGTGGGTCCATTATCACTGATTTCTTGAGAGTAAAGATGTCCAGAAATGTGCCAGTAAATGTAGTTCAGAACCTGTGAATGCACTCTATTCTAACCAAGTTGGAGTTAATCAGCTAATTATCAGGTCCTTGATTATCACCAGGTTGTTGATGAAGTAAATGCAGTGTGTTGAAGCAGCATACTTTGGTCGTTAAGTACTGGAACTGGGGCACAACAAAGACACAATGTCATACTTCGGAGTAACCGCTTTATTGCAGCAAACATTTCAGTCACAACTGATGTCTGTCCAGTTTCTAATTTAAAATCTCCGTTGGATTTTAATGGCATGAATAAGTTGATGTTATGAAGTCATTTTCTTTCCTGTAAAATAAATAGATTTTTACAGAGATAAAATGGAGCGTTCTGCAGTTTCTTGCTCATCTGTGAAACACTGGTATGGGATCTGAATGCATTTCAAACCTTTAGCATAATGAATTCAGCCAAAACAGTATATAATACGTATATTTTCAGTGGTAACTCGTCCATATGGCCACCATATAACAAATATTACTCTTCTATTGATCTGCTCACCTTTCATGATGTTTCGCAGTTGTAGCGCAGCGTGCTCAGCGTCTCGTTTAGCTCTGTAGCATTATTATTATTATTGTAACATTAATAATAATTCCCATCCTAGTGGTCAAAATGGGAACTGCAACTGCAGTAGTAGAGGCCCATTGGGGAAAGAATCATGCTGCCCCTTCTCAATCTATGATGTTTTTGTGTTGGAGGAGAAGTGGCAGAAAATTAAATAACAGGGTTGCCAAATTGGGCTAGTTTGAAAAAAACACTCCACGGCCACCATGGTCTTATATTATAGCAAATAATTGGAATTAAACATAATATTATGACAAATTATGGCAACCTTGTTTACAATGTTAGGAAAAAAAAAAAAGTCTGATATTTTTCCTTCCTTTTTTGTCTATTGTGAGGTAGTTTGGCTGGATTTTTTTTTCTGACACTTCTGAAACATTGGCAAATCTAAAATTACTGTATGCTGGTTGACTATATTGTAGATTCTTAACTGCCTACAGCATTCACTAGATAAGGGATAGGGAAGCCTCTCGGTTTAATGCACTGTAATATTAAATATAGAGGAGATTATTTTCTTAATTTCTCCTTCATTAACTCTAGCTCTGCTCTTTGGCTTAGGTAAAGAACAGATATGTATTTAGTATTTTCATTGGTGCAAAATATTAACAAAGGAAGCTGTTTTGAAGGAAAAAAAAATTACTAACAGGAAACGATGATTAGATGATGAGTCACCTGAATAATCCTTACTGTGCAAACCTGTCCCTCCACTACGTCTGTCGTCATCCAGGAATGAATTCATTCAGTTGTCTTCCACCATCGGTAAACTATTTAAGCATAACCGTAGTAAATTTTCATTGCTTAGCAAACATTATCTTCCGTGTGCTATTTATACCACTATGATTTTACTTCTTGGATCAGATGTGCAGCAGGCTGAACTGAGGCTACAATTAAACCATGAGCTCAACTGGAGGAATTAGGAAGTAAAACTGGCTCTGCAAGCTGGAACATGTTTCGATGAAACCAACCAATCAAAGCCAACACAGCCGAAGCTCCTACGATGTCAAGAGGCTGTATTTACGCTTGAATAGCTGTGTAAACGGTTGAGCCAGTAGACTTCGGTCATGACTCACCTGTAGGCACTTTCAGAATGTTTCACAGATAATTCATTAAAAAAAGATATATTTTGTCTTGGATGAGCGAGTGGGAGGTTTTAGTGAGCAAGGTAATTATGTAGGAATGAATGTATGCTGTTTTAGTGGTGACTTAGACAAAAGGACAAAAGGGTACGAAACTGCGGTTTCTATGTAGTGTACCTATAAACCTTTGCGGTAAATGTTTTAAAGTATACTATATCCGTATTTCTAGGTGAAAAATGCATGCTGTAAGTCTTCAAAACTTTACACCTTGAGAGTACCAGCCCAGGAAAGGTACAATTTAGTACTTCATATATATATATTCGTATTCATATATTAAAACTTGCGTTAGTACAGTAAGCCCTTGGAGTGGAAATGCTTGATACGAAAGATCAAGTTCATGTTAGATCATATAAAGGGGTGTGTGGTCAGCACCAAATAGGAACCTCAAAAATTACGTGCTTTAGCTAGTTTTGTAGACAATTGTTTTTAAAAAAAATCATATTTATGATATGCATATGGTTACTTCAAATCATGTTCAGATGTTTATAATGTCACCGTTTACAAGGTTTGTTCTGCATGGTTATGGTAGATTAAGACAATCTTAAAATATAATACATGGAAAGAATAAAAGGTCATACACTGATCAGGAATAACTTTAAAACCAGCTGTATTATATTCATTAGATCCCCTTTGTGCCACCAAAACATCTTTGACTCGTCGAGCCATGGACTCTGCAGGACCTCTGAACACTAGCAGCAGATCCTTTAAGTCCTGTAAGTTGTGAGGTGGTGCCTCTATGGATTGTACTTGTTCGTCCAGCATGTTCCATAGATGCCCGATCAGATTGAGATCTGGGGATTTTGGTGGCTGCTGAAAGAGGCCACTGCCATTAGAGAATACTGATCAAATGAAGAATTATGATTAGGTAGATGGTACGTGTCAAAATAAGGTCCACATGTATGCCAGGACCCCAGGATTCCCTGCAGAACATTGCCCAGAGTATCATGCCAGCTTGTCTTCTTCCCACAGTGCATGCAAATATTGCTCAATGATGCATCGATTAAATTTATTTTACCAGATGTTTTTCTTGGTTTGTGACAAAACTTTTTTTAGAATGTTTCTTTATAATGTGATATAATCATTCTCCTTCCCATGCATGGAGTTTGAAATCTGACTAATTGAAACCTACAGTATTATTTAAACCTATTATTTAAATATTATTATATTTGTGGCAATGTTGTTTCTTCTTTTTGAACTCTCCAGTGCTAGGATTAGGTCATTGGAAACGTACATTTAAAAAATATTGGTTATAGATTTTATGTAATGTATGTGGTCAAACAAAGAAAAACAGAGAAAAAAAAACTACTGTTACGCACTTGATTGTTACTATATGACCAGTATAGCATTAGCTCGCTGATAATCTTTAGCAGCTTGCAGCCAAAGTTAACTGCTTAAAAGTAATTTACTGTTTCAGTATAACATAAAACATATGAAATGCACTCACTTTATTATTCCGTTTGAACCTATTTTCACTTTGCTTCATGGATGCCAGCATGCCAGACAACTGTGATCGACAATCTAAGAAAGCTTAGACAATGTGGAAACAAAAATAAATAAATAAATAAATAAATAAAATATAATATTCCAATATCACAGAGTCTCTAAAGTCCAGAAAGGTCATTTTTTATTTAAATAATAATTATCTTGTGTGCACAAGATAATTGTCCCGAAAGGCAATATTATTTTATCTTACTGCACAGCAAATGACAATCCGTGTCAGCATGCAAGAGCAGCAAGAATTTCATTGTACTTCATTCTGAGGTGAAAATAAGTCTTGATTGGCCGAATTCTCTCCATTATTTGGTGGCTGTCTAATGTCATATCTAATGTCATTAGAGATGCATGGGAATTTAAAGTACATTATCTTGTGTGCACAAGATAATAACTTGTTTCCACAAGATAAATAACTTAGACAATCAGTTGTGTGCACAAGATATATAATATATATAATATATGTAATACACCTTAAAAGATTTTAGGGCTCTATGCAAAATATATAGAAGTGTCATAATTTTTATTTATACCCAAGTGTACGTTAATGAACACTAAAGGTGTTAAGTGAACATTGTATGAGTGAAATGGACAGGTGAGTAACTAGACAGGTGTCTTGTCTGTTAAAATGCCTTTCATCTTGTTGCGGAAGAAAAAAAAAAAGAGAAAGAAAAAAAATCATGCCAGCATAGGCTGTGTTGTACGTAAAGTGTTATATTTTATACAATAATAATAAAAAAAAAAAATACTCATATTAATAATACAATACAATAAATAATACAATAATAAAAAATACTTATATAAAATGTATTGTAAACATAATTATTATATTATTAAAATGATCATTATATATATATCTCCGGTTTCCTCCCACAGTCCAAAGACATGCATAGAGGGGATTAGGGTGGTTGGGGACTCTAAATTGGCCGTAGGTGTGAATGCAAGTGTGAGTGGTTGTTTGTGTCTGCGTTTTGCCCTGCGGCGGACTGGCGACCCGCCCAGGGTGTAACCCCCGCCTCTCGCCCGAAGTTAGCTGGAGATTGGCGCC
>JAOVYU010000026.1:21271665-21283988 GCA_025674565.1 Synodontis membranacea
TTTTTAAATAAACAGCATCACCAGACCCAGTGTCCACGCTTCCCAGTGCAGTGTCCCAACAACTGTGGCATACATGGCATCGCCCGAGAGGATCTAATGACTCATGTTAAGGAGAACTGTGGGACCGCCATGGTGCTCTGTCCGTTCAAAGAAGCCGGCTGCAAATACAGAGTAGGAACTAAAGTTTCCCTTTTGAACCATAACTGTCAATAACAGAAATCACTAGATCAGAGGTTCTCTGACTTCTCATAGCCAGGGACGAATTTTTCAGGGCCTCACTACAGTATATTTATTTCAAATGCATAATTGAAATTGAAGATGATACAGTACTCTGTCTAAGCTAATGAGTTATCTATTCCTGCGTTTTTATAACATCCTCCTAGTTTCTGAGATATCCATTAAAGAATAATAATAAGTAATATTAATTAGAATACATTTCCACCTCTAAGGAAATTCCACTTTGAGAACCTTTATACTAGGTTAGTAATTCATTATAATTCAGAATTCTGTCTCTCCTGCTAGTGTTCCAAGCCTGCAGTAGCTCATCACCTGGACGAGGCCACACACTCTCATCTGGGTTTACTCTGCGGCCTTGTGACTCGGCAGAGACTTGAGCTGCGGGAGCTGCGGCGCCGCGTAGAGGAACTTTCCGGAAACCAAGATGGCACTTTGCTCTGGAAGATCCCGAACTACAGCCGTCACCTCCAGGAAACCAGAAGCGGCTCCAATGACACTTCCGAGCTCTTCAGCCCTGCTTTTTATTCTCATCGCTATGGATACCGTCTCCAAGTCTCGGTCTTCCTTAATGGGAACGGCAGCGGCGAAGGAACACACCTGTCTGTCTACATCAGAGTGCTCCCAGGCGAGTATGACGGCCTGCTGGAGTGGCCGTTCCCTCACCGCGTCTCCTTCTCGCTGCTGGACCAGAGCGACCCAGCACTCTCCAAACCTCAGCACATCACGGAGAACTTCAGCCCAGACCCCAACTGGAAGAACTTCCAGAGACCTCGACCCGGAGCAATGGGGAGCATACGCACAGGCTGTCTGGACGAAAGCATGCTGGGATTCGGGTACCCAAAGTTCATCTCGCATGAGAAGATGAAGGAAAGGAACTACATCAGGGACAATGCGATCTTCATCAAAGCTTCCGTAGACGTGGTGCAGAGAATAATCAACTGAGCCGAACTTGAGTAAAAGGAGTCAAAGGAAACAAGGAATAATGTCCTTTATTATGAAGGCATTACTGTAAATGGTCATAGGGTTTCCGCTATGTTTTTATTTTTTTTTCTCGCCGGCCCGGTTTCCAAAATGAATTTGGTTTCCTGGATGCAAATGTTTCAATATCAGTCTGTTACAAATTAATATATAATGTACTCCCAGGTTTGGCGATCATGACATTAAATCAGTTTGACTGTTTAATGAACAGTAACGATTAAGCAGAATGGACAGTAATTGTGCAGAACCTCAATATTAGCCACTAAAATGTAGGCTATTATGAATCGTCTGTAACCTGTAATGTCTTTCGCATGGTTTAAAAAAAAAAACAAGTTTTTTAGTCCTCTACTAGACAAGGGATTTTTTTTTTTCTTTTTTATGTTTTTTTTTACCTGGAAAAATCCAGTAACTACTGTCTAACGGAAATCCTGCTCATTATATGTCCACATCTTGATGTGCTACTGAAGTTCAAAGGAAGAGGATGAGGAATATTAATAAAATAACTTAATGGGTAAATTTACTTAAGGGGTAAATATCTTCTTATCCAACATGGGAATGTTTAGGAATAATATGAACTAGTAAAAATGTAGGCTAATGAATTTTTTTTTTGTTAAAGTTTAAAAATACTGTTAGATTTTAAATAATGTGCATGATGAAACGCATCGAGTCGAGTAAAGTTACTCACGTAAGAGTAAATACTGATTTGTTATTAACTAACCAAGTGAGGTATTCAAAAGTGAACACCATCTCCATTATTAACAGTATATAAAGAAAGTTAACCTTCGCAAAATGTAGCTAAGCTAGCCTATGCATGTTCGCTGTGTAGCAGAGTGCTCAGAACACGTTATCTTTTTGTAGCAGCACTTAGATTTATTTACCGCAGCAGATGAGCTTTTTCTGTAAAGCATCAAAAGATCTGCGTTAAAAGCAGATTGACTCAGCCAGCTTACTGGTCCATTTTAAATAACTCAAGTAACAGTACTGTGATTTTCTTACCTTAGTACACAAAATATATGTTCTGTAATGATTCATTCAGCATGTTTTTTCAGCCCAAAAGAACACGTTAATATCTCTCGTAGCTTGCGGTGCATCTTTTCTTGTAGTTTTCATGTACCAATACTCTGAGCTAGGAAATTTTTTTTTTTTTTTTTGGCCACTTTGGATTTCTTATGTATACAAAAGCAGTTACATTGCCAATGGCAAAGTCTTAAACCTGTTTTTCTGTTCAAATGCAGCTTGTGTCATAATTTACAAGAGGTGCGTTCTCTGCGTGTGCTCTGAAAACACACAGTTCTCTCTTGCAAATAAAAAACTCCGTGATTTCTGTTAAGCATGGCTGTGTGTGTCGTGATTTTTTTTAAAACGCAAAAAAAAAACCTTTGTATGGTGCTGCGGTGAGAAGCATTGCCACCTCTTAGCCACAAGGTCCCAGGTTCGATCCTAAGCTCGTGTTTCTGTCTTCGTGGCGTTTTGCAACTTCTCCCCATATCTGTGTGACCCCATTTCTTCTGGGTTTTCTGGTTTCCTCAAACATCCCAAAAACATGCCAGTTGATGGGTTGGATGGAATGGCTATTCTAAATTTTCTACCAAATGTACCACATCTCTATATCATCCTCATAATTTTTCTTTTAAATATCTTGCAATTTATTCAGACAGGTTTAGTTTTTCAAACAAATATCTGATAAGTAATGCTTCTGTAGTCAATAGAACTGATTTGCAAAGTATAAGAGATCTCAAAAGAAATCACAAAGATGGGCGTGTCTTCACAACGTACACACGATTGTTTCACTAAGAACTCCACGCGTACTGCATACGCCACGCTTCGATTGTTTTGACCCCGTTTTACCACCCTGATTCCAAAAAAAAAAGTTGTTGTGTAAAATGCAAATAACCAGAATGCAATAATTTGCTAATCTTTTGGACCTACTGTATATTCAGTTGAATACAGAACAAAGACAAGACATTTAATGTTCAAACAGATAAACTGTAAATATACACTCATTTTGAATTCGATGCCTGCAACACATTCCAAAACAGTTGGGACAGGGGCATGTTGTCCACTGTGTTCCATCACCTTTTCTTTTAACATCACTCAGTAAGCGTTTGGGAACTGAGGACACTAATTGTCGGAGTTTTGAGACGACTCTTTCATGATGTTCAGTTTGCTCAACAGTTTGGGATCTCTGTTGCCGTATTTTGCGCTTCAAAATGTGCCACACAGGTCTGGACAGCAAGCAGGCCAGTCTAGTACTCAAACCTTTTCACTACAAAGCCACACTGTTGTAATTCATGCAGAATGTGGCTTGGCATTGTCTTGCTGCAATAAGCAGGGACGTCCATGAAAAAGACATCGTCTGGATGGCAGCGTATGGTGCGTCAAAACCTGTACGTATGTAGCCTACCTTTCAGCGTTAATGGTGCCTTCATAGATGTGCAAGTTACCCATGCCATGGGCACTAACACTCCCCCATACCATCACAGATGCTGGCTTTTGAACTTGCTACCTGGTAACTATTTGGATGGTCCTTCTCCTCTTTAACTCTTTATTTCCTATTTGAAATGTGGACTCATCAGGCCACAGCACACTTTTCCACTTTGCATCAGGACCTCGAGAAGTCGACAGAATCTCTGGATGTTGTTCATACATGGCTTTTTCTGTACTCACCAACAGCAGTTTTCCAAAGTGTTCCCGAGATATTGTCCTTTATACAATAATGTTGGGTTTTTAATGCAGTGGCACCCAAGGGTTTGAAGGTCACAGGCATTCAGTGTTCGTTTTCGACCTTTCCCCTTACACGCAAAGATTTCTCTGGATTCGCTGAATCTTTTGATTATATGGATTGCACATGGTGAAATTATATTTCATGCAGTTGTATTTTAAGAAACAACTTTTGAGAAAATGTATGTTGGGGAACCTCGCCCCATTCTTGCTGTGAACGACAATGTCCCTTTGACACCAAGCTGAGATACTATAACCTGCTATCAGTTAAGCTGTTTAACTGTGGAGTGTTCCAAAGAGGTGGGGCTTTGAGCATTCTACAACTTTTCCAGTCTTTTGTTGCCCTTGTTCCAACTTTCATCAGTTTATATATATTGTCTTTGTATTATATTCAATTGAACATGGGTTGAAAAGGGCTTGCTAATCTTTGCCTTCTGTTTTTATTCACATTTACACAGCAAAAGCACTCATACTAAGTAACATGTACCTGTGCCAATAGTGCAAGAATTTACCTAAAAACCCAAACATAAATGGTAACTTACTTGATAAGACCTTCTAATCATCACCCATATTTTATTGTTCTGCATTTTAAACTCAGATTTGGTTTTGTTTTGGTGAGAGACATAAGAAAAGTTGAACACTTCCTTGTGTGTGTTTATACTGAAGAAAAAGTGCAAAACGTTTTTTATAGTGTTAATTTTTCAGGGCCACTTAAACTCCTGAGCATGTGCAGGGTGACGATCAGCGCTCAAATGCAAATCAAATCAACCTTGTGTACAATGCAGTGTTACAGAATATGACATCACCTGATTGATTATATGCTAAACATTTTTATTATACGTAAAAGGTAGCGTTATTAATAATACTAGAACATGGCTAATAATATTAGTATTATTAATAATAGCGTAATACTTTCAGTGTTATTAAATGGTGCCTTTTCCATCATGGACTTCATGGTTATCTTCTGCCTGAATAAAAAAAACAAAAAAAAAAAAAAACAAGAAATGATCAATACTCATAGTGTTGTTTTAACATGTTAATATACATTTGTTTAGACATTAATGAAATACACTTAAATTGGCAAATGCTTAATACATAATTCCTCATTAATCAGAAAAGAAAGATTTCCTATGCTTTAATAACTTAAAGAGGTCTGGTCTGTATGTGTAAATATTGGTACTTGTTTCAGGCTCATTTCTAATTATTGATAATTGTTCATGTTGGTTCATTATGAATTTGATTCTCAATCATGCCATAGTTATCCCAGGGAGCAAATATAGATGTGTTTTATGGGTATTAGGAATAACTCTCTCTCTCTCTCTCTCTCTTTCTCTCTCAAGAGAGAGGTGGCTACCACATCTGAATGTGTTGCTTTCACATCATCAGTTTTTAGTTGTTGTATGATGGGTTTGATGTGGTTCGATATGACAGGATGGTAGGTGTCAGGTAACCAAAGTTGGAAAGAAAATCTCAAAGTCTCAAAGTTTTCTTTTTGATATAAACTAGATCACTGGTTAATACCCAAAATGCAAAAGGAGGAATGTGAGCAAAAATAAGTTAGAAGCTCTACTGTGTTTTAACAGAGTTGCCTTCATAGCAAGAAACTTACTTGTGCTAGCTTTGGCACAGAGAATTCCTGCTCTCCGTAAATGACCACAGCATTTAATCCCATGGGGTCATCCACACACTGGACTGAAAGCTACAAAACATACCGAAAAAGACCTACAGTCAAATTTCTATGTGGGAATAGAACACCATTTGTGTGCATGAATTTAATTGAATTTTATAAGACAATAAAACTGATCAACTTAATAGGTTAACAAGACTAGATGCGTTCTAAACCAATAGAATTAAAAAAAAAAACATCAACAATGTGATTAGATTGACGATATTCCTAGCACCTGAAAAAGTGAACTATCATGATTTATGATACAGACTACAAAACCCTCATGTAAGTCACTCTGAACAAGTGAATCTGCTAAATGCAAGTGCTAAGTGTAAGTAGTGAAAGAGCAGCATAATTACCGGTTCCTGTTCGGCTGAAGTAGAGCACAATTTGGCACAAGTTGATAGGTGGAAACCCTGAATCAGCATCATTATGATTATTAGTTCATTTGATTATTAGTATTAGTAGTATCTCTAAGATCACACATTGGTGAAAAGGTTCCATTAGCTGACATTATCTACTTTATTAATTAGAATCAATTGGTAATTAATCAGTCGTGTGAATTAAAACATGCCTCGGCTTAACTTTATTGACATTTGTTTAGAACATTTTGAGCTTTTGTGTTTCTGAACTTCGTTCACCTGCTGTGAACGTTTATTCATTATTAAATGACCAAAGTGCATATAAATTAGAAAAAACTTTAATTCCAGTATGTTTATGAATGCTATGAATTTTCCAAATGCCAGATATAAATACTGGAACTTTTTTCCAGTTGAAATTACTGGAAATTTTGCCAGTTAAAAGCACAAACATATTCATTAAGGATGGTGATCTTGTTGAGTAATGTGGGATTTGTTTTATTCGCTGATGGTGCATTGAATGTAGATGCTCATGGTTTGCTCATGTTAATGTCAGTGAAAGGAACCTCAATGTAAACATAAAACTAAAACACATTTAACTAAAAAAAAAAAAAAAAAGCACATTCATTGATCGAAATATTACAATCTTACACACCAATAAATTAAATGCAAAGTCCAATACTGATTTATTTTGCCCCAAAAGTTTAAAATTACATTAAGATTCCAGTGGACAATCTCACCACTATACAACAGTCAAGATCAAATCATTGTCTATAAAGTAAATTGCATGTTATTTCCTTATTTGTCTTTGTTAGCCAATCAAAGTATTAAAAAGCAATTCATTTTTCTAATTTCATAGTATCTGCTTTGTAGCTGTTACATTCCACAATCGTCTATTGTATAAACATGCAACTATAATATGGCAATGATAAACAGGAAAAGTAACTGCTAAGGTCTTGATTAGCATTAGCATAAACACAGATTAGCATGTTAGCATAGTCAAACGTATGCTTCTCAGTAACAGAGAAAAGCCATAAAGTGACAGGTTAAACACGACATGTCTCTCCGATGTCCATTTTGAACTTATCATCTTTATTTTTATTTATTTTTTTATTTTATATATATATTTTTTTTTTTACATTCAGAATGACTGAATCAGGCTGAGGCCTACAGAGGTCCTTCACAACAAAAACAACAAAACAGTTCATGTGGACATCATAACTTAAACTGCACTTATTCAACTCGCATGCTGAAAAGCAAACGTTAAATAGTCCAGTGCTCTTCTTTCACAATGATTGAAAATATGAAGCTTTACGTCAAATCCGTTCGCAAACTTGCCACGGCAACTCGACAGCCACTGAAGAAGTAAACATCGTCGTGACGGGCAGACCTACTAGAATTACTCTAAATCCTAGGAACTAAAATAGACATTTATGTTTGATTGTTTAAGACTGTATTCATAGAGGTTGGCATATACAGTATTTACGGATAAAAATGTAAAGAATCGATGCTCACCATGGCGCACAGAGAGATCGGTATAAAAACACATCCAACCAAAGGAATGCTCCTGCGTAAAGCGTACAGATACACCACAGTCAAGATCAAATCATTCAAGAAAATATCTTTCTTCTTTCTTTATTTCTTTGTTAGACAATCAAATTGTTAAAAAGGAAAGAATGTTTCTAGTATCATAGTATCTGCTTTACGTTACACAACCTTCTGTAGTATAAACGTAACACATATTGATTAGTATGGGCACACCTTAGCATGTTAGTATAGTCGGATATGTGCTTCACGGCTGAATAACACAAGGAAAGTTGAACCCAATTTGTCTCTTTGTGTGTTTTTTTTTAACGTGAGTAACATCATTTGTTAATAGTTTGTTACTTAATGATAGGGACTGAGGTTGAGGCCTATCAGGAAAGGAAGCCTCCACCACGACAGCAAAGCTTAAAGTAATCCACATATTCAACTTGCATGCTGAAGAGCAAATGTAAAATATTTCAGTCGTCTTTATAATCGATAATCTCTATATAAACGTTAAATAAAATCGGTTAAGAGAAAAGACCAAAAATCTCAATAAACAGTAAACAAAAAAAAAACACAAAACAAATAAAAATAAAAATACAGCATTTCCGGATTGACTGTGATGTATAATGTTAGGAATTAAAAGTTGACGTGTATTCAAAGCTAAAATATAAATATATAATGTAAGAATCATATTTAATGCTATGTTTAGCTTACCGTCACAGAAAAACGTTTTCAGAAAAGTAAGCAAAGCTAGCACCACCTACTGCAGCGGAGTAAGTTCACGTGACGAGGGCACTCTAAAATCATTTTTATGTACAACATCAAGTTAGGAAAGATTCTTCTATTACTTCTTCTTCTCTTATTATTATTATTATTATTATTATTATTATTATTATACTTATTATTATTATTCCCTGATTATGTCGATGACTGTATCATAAAATTGAACACATTTATGTTGTTTAACTCAAGCCTATAAGAAGGAGCGCCAGTAGTACTGTATTCTCAAAGACACCACACGCCCCGCCCACTCCCTGTCTGAACCACTGCTGCTCAGCAAACGGTTCAGAGCAATAAGAGCCTGAACCAACAGACTGACGAACAGCTTCTTTCCCAGAGCTGCAGCCTTCGTCACACGCCACCCTGATCAGCTTAGTATTGTTTGCAAGTACTGTGGGCTCTTAGACACACCCGATTGTGAAACAGGCACACACTCCTACACCTGCCCTCATTTAACGACTGTTATCACAGATATTGATAATGAATAGTCTTGTAACTTGCACATGAATCCCTTTAATACACTGCTGCTGCTACTCCACTTTTAGATTGTATCTCTTAATTTACTTTTTATAGTTTCTATTTATATTCTATATTTAAGTTTTATTTCATGTTTGATACAGAATTTCACTGTAGTTGTTTGTAGTGACAATAAAAAAAATTCTAATGCTAAGTCATATTTAAGGAATTCTTTACCTACCAGCTCACAAAAGGTTTCTTCTGACAGCAGATTCTCAGGAATTTATGGAGTTAATTCCTGAGCTCTGATCAACTGATGAAACCAGTTAAAGTCCCATGTCGAGCTGGGAATGCTAACTTGAAAGTCTTAAGAACTAATTTAAAGGACAATGTAAGGTAATTCCCTGAAGGAGTATAAAAACAGAAGGCCATCCTGGGAATTTGCTGTCCAGTTGAGCTGCTGGTAGTTTGCTCTCCTGTTGAGCATTTGGGAATTTGCTGTCTTGTTCAGCTCTTGGTAGTTTGCTGTCCAGTTGAGTTGTTGGGAATTTGCTGTCTTGTTCAGCTGTAGGGAATTTGCTGTCCTGTTGAGCTGTTGGGAATTTGGTCTCCTGTTGAGCATTTGGGAATTTGCTGTCTTGTTCAGCTGTTGGTAGTTTGCTGTCCAGTTGAGCTGCTGGTAGTTTGCTCTCCTGTTGAGCATTTGGGAATTTGCTGTCTTGTTCAGCTGTAGGGAATTTGCTGTCCTGTTGAGCTGCTGGTAGTTTGCTGTCTTGTGGAGCGTTTGGGAATTTGCTGTCCTGGTGAACTGGCTGAGAACTGAGTAAGAGATGTTGCTCTTCGTTTATGAGTGTTTCAAATGTCACAGTTGGTTAACGGTGAGAGCGAAACATCCCCACCACAGACAAACAGGAAGAATGTGGGTTTTTGTGAGTCTATCTTAATGTGCAACTTTTTCTAATCTCAACTATTGCTAAACTATTATTATTATTATTATTATTATTATTATTATTATTTACTTACTTACTTATTTACTTATTGTACATTTTCCTAGAGGAATGCTCAGAGATACCATCAAACATCAGTACTTTCTTCACAATTATTTATAATTATATACCATCATAAACTGAAATAGTGCATCAACTGTTAGTAGAAACTGTCAGTAGAAGACCTCTTTTATATTTGTCACTATATTCCACTACATTTCATAGGAAAGGTTGGGTTTTTTTTGTTTATATAAAGCCTTTTTACACTAAGAAAGTAAAAAAAAAAACTTTGTGGTTTTCATTTAGTGCTTCAGTGTTAATATTTCAACATGAAAAGTCATGCAGACAGTAACTTGAAAAGATACTAAGATATTAAGAGGAAAAGATGCAATTTCAGCCATTTTCACTAAAGAAGTAAGACTGAAAGTAAGCTTAAAGATGGAAGTGATGCCAGACGTGGGTTTTCTTGAAAACATGACGTGGTTTAAGGTGAAACCTCTGGACAGTAATAATGAATTTTGGGGGGAAAGCAGTACACATCCATTCAATGCTGATTGCAGCTATGCACTATGGAACGTACATTCCAGTGTCTGATAGAAAGACCCAGTACACTACATGGACAAAAGTATTGGGATGCATGACCATTATACCAACAGGGATTCTCATGACATTGCATTCAAATACATTTTATAGATTTTCAGGTGGAGTTGGTCCCCTCTTTGCAGCTTTCACTCTTCTTGGAAGGCTTTCCACAAGAGTTTGGAGTGTTCCTGTGGGAATTTGTGTCCATTCATTCTATAGAGCCTTTATGAGGTCAGACACTGACCCAAAGGTGTTCGATGGAGTTGAGGTCAGGGTTCTATGTAGGCCAGTCAAGTTCTTTCACACCAAACTCATCCAACCATGTTTTTATGGGCCACGGCTAGGTGATCGATTTTATACGACCGTGGCAATGGGTCTGATTGAAACACGTGAATTCAATCATTAAGATGTGTGTCCCAGTAGGCTACTTTTGGCCATATAGTGTATCTCAGCATGTCTTATGGTGAGGCCAAGGATTCTCATTGAATTTCGTTATTCACTATGATTCATTGTTACGGGGAAATCCACATTCTCCAGCAGATCAAAGTCTTCCAAACCACAGAGTCGAATGCAAAAGGTTTCTGGTTTACATGTCTGTGTTAGACCTAAGAGATTTTGACCTCTTTAGAATTGTTGTCATGATTCTATCGTGCCATGCAGAAAAAGAACACACGCATCCTCTCAGACCTCAGACTACACAGCATTTCTTTCCAACCACTTTAACCACTGTTTCAGAGCTTAACAGTGTCAGTGATCTACTTTTCACCTAAACGTACGTTTTCATTTTGTATAATAAGAAGTATAATCACAGTCTAGCCAATAAATTGTTGAATAATAACTAAATGATTCAGGACCTTCACTTAGGCACAAAACAAACTTGACATTGTCAGTGTTGGATCTTTCCTTTAATCATACAGGGATGCCTGCATTTCTGTGCTAAAATGCATTGAGTTATTTTTTTTCCATCAGTTCCTGTCTTGATTTATGAAGTGCCTTGGTTATACAAGCAATATACAGCACTGGGGAAAAATCTTAGGCAAAATACATTTTATTTCAGTTAAATTTCTGTTATAGATGTTTATTTGATGACTTGCATTATTGAGTCAGAACAAAACCATTTTAGATTTCCAGTATTTCAGAAGACAACTTTTTCCAATTTTTATTTCTTTTTTTTTTCAGATTTTTTAAATTTTAAATAAAATAAAATAAAAATGGACCACAATCAGCATTACTGGATTATTATACCATATACAAATACTACATTTACATTTGGCTTAAAATCCAGCAGTATACTCATAATTCACAAAAAAAAAAATAATTATGAAAAAAAAAACGAAAAAAGAAAAAAATTAATTATTTACATCATAATGTAGTTCACACCTCAGTAAAATGTCTCAACACTGTCCCCTCCGAAAATATTGGACCAGCAAAGCTAATTCTTTTGTTTTTGCTACATGCTGAAGACAATGGATCAGCATTTCTTCATGATAAATATACATATAAAGAATTATTAAATATCTCTAAATATAAATATCCTTAAATATTAAAATTAGATGACTGTAAACCAGCTTATGTCAATGTCTATAATGTAATGTGTTTAAGTATCTTGCCCGACCCTGTCCAAGGTGGTTCATTTGATTCATGTTGGGTTTGCTAAAGTTATAGGTTGTGATGGTTATGATGATATCCGCACACCCAGAGTGATGCTCTAGTACAGCGCCACCATTTGACAATAGAAAGAGTGTTTGTTTGTTTTTTTTCAAATTTTGAAAGGGTCAGAGCATTTTTCTCCTAAAACCTTGTATGAGCTAATGTTACAGTGCTATGTGTACTATTTTACATACAATAGTGACTCATCAAAATGGTAATTTCACCTTAAACTATCTCACGGTGTGATTATTCACTCTGCTACCTTTTATGACAAGTAGTCCCCGCCCCCCCGGACATTTTATACCAGATATGATTTCTTCGAATGAATCAGTGTCTTTCAGTACTGACGTCCTCTACTGTCTGAATACTTGCACTGCA
>JAOVYU010000026.1:21286152-21297718 GCA_025674565.1 Synodontis membranacea
CCTGTAACTTACTTTAAAACAAAATGTGTTCCCTAAAAGGGTGGACAGAGTTACAGACCCATGACACCCTTACCCAGCTAGCTAGAGCTAATGACCACCACTACTTGTGCAGTTAACAGCTCCGCACCACCCAGCCGGTAAAACTGTGCATGCTTTTTGCGAGCTCGTTCCCGGCTCATAACCAGCGCGCTCTGCTGTCACGTGTGAGCACTGTTGAGTAATGATTGGTTAACGCTCATCATGTGACTGATGCAAGCCAGATCATTTTATTTAAAATTGTAATTAATAGTTAAATGTTATTGTTGAGGGGCACAGACAGGACTCCACATACAAAAAAAAACAAAACAAAAAAAATGCCTCAAGAAAAGGGCACTTGGGGTACCCAAGAGGAAAGGGGCAGGTTCTCCCCCCCTCCTTGCACGTGCCTTTATATACACTATATATTAGGTTGCGGGTCCTTTAATTAACATGAATCAGTAATGGCAATAAATACATCAGTGAAACTTTGTATAATATCTTGATATTTAAAATGTTACTGAGTGCACCTGTACTGAGGACTGTTTTTTCATTACTAAATTAATAACTCAAGACTGTGTAAGTTCATAATTACAGCATCTTTTTAAAAGCTGAATATCTTCTGAACTCCAAGTGCAAATATTAGAGCTTGCCTTTCACTCTTGGCTGTGAATTATGTTGTTCATATGGGTTAATGTGGGATTAATTTTATTCCTTCACTTCGTTCATTGATCGTCAATGTTGCTGATGGTATTAATGATGTCAAAGTTGACGGTTTGTTCATGTTAATGCATTTCATGCATTAAATAACGTCAGTTAAAGGAACCTCAACGCAAAACACACATTTTCATTTTGCACACGAATTCAATGAAACGCATTTGGTGAACTCCAACCCTGACTTAACTGCGTCCCCAAATGTTTTCTTCAAATTACATTCGGTTTCCCGTGTACTAACTCATTATTATACAACCGTCCAGATCAGATTAAAATTCTGGTATGTCAGAATATTCGGATACTGAGTCTCAAAAACTGAGAATATAACAAGCTGTAAAACGGAAAGTTAACACAATATGGCTCTTTGTGTATTTGAACATGAATATAATATCGCCATTTTTATTAAACTTGACGGAGATTCAGGCTGAGGCCTATAGACACCCATCAAAACACAAACAAAGGATGCGTATAGGTTAAAGCGTAAGCTGTACATAGTCCACTTAGTCAACACTAAATAATACAGTTATATTTCATAATGATAGATACTTAACCATTTTTAAGATAATATACTGTACATTTGTTGGTATATATATATATATATATATATATGCAAGGATAAAGTTACAAATTTTCATTAAGGATTCTAACTTACCATTGCACACAGATAACCCGGAAGAGAAAAAAAAACACATCCGCACACAGAAGAAGTCAATCCCACCACTAGCGCTCTTGAGAAAAATAAATGTGTACGACTCTAAAAAACTGGCTCAGTTTCATTTAAAATTATAAATTACATCTAAATTTGCTGGCATATATATATATATATGTAAGGATAAAAAGTTAATAATTTTCAGTAAGGATTCAAACTTGCCATTACACACAGATGAACAAAAAAAAAAAAGAAAACACATCCACACAAGAATAAGTCAATACCACCGCCTAGCGCTCAAGTGGACTAAATGTGCGCAACGTCAAAAACTGGCGCAGTTACAAAGTCTAGTTTAAAGCTTCAAAAATTATTCCAAATCAATGATGATGATTTACGATATAAATCTTCCATGTAAAATCTGTTCAAAATCTGTTCACGTTTAAAAAAAGCCCAAAACTCAATACCAGCTTTGTCACTCAACAAATGAACCAAAAACAATTTAAGATTCTTTGTCATGTGCATGTCATTATACAGCACTCAGTGAAACCGCTCTTTCCTAGACTGTGCAATTTAACTTAAAAGGTATTAGAGTAGAAGATAAAAAAAATTACAAATATATGGAAAATAGTATAAAAACCATATGGAAAATGTAAGCAAAAGATAACTGACAAGTTTAGAACTTATATATAAGTACAGACGAATAATAGAACGAATCTAAACCTGAAAGATTATGAAAGTTATGCACAAACACAAAAAAACATGTTCAGTTACATCATCAGGTTTTTAAAAACCTACAGCTTTAAATGCAAGTAATATTTAAGTAATTCTTAACCCACCATTACATGAAAATCATCCTGGCCACCAGCTTCCCGAGTTAAGCCTTGAGCTCCAATTAATGACCGAAGATTTTTCAAGTCTTAAACATCCTTGAACAAACTGAATATTTTCTGCTTGAAAATTGTCTCCTATATGGAGTGAGAAATACCAAGTCAAAAGCCTTAAAAACTAATTTCAAGGCCATTTTCATCTCCTCTGGATGTATAAACACCTACAGGTTGTTGAGAGTCTGTGAATTTTCAGTTGTTCTGTTGAGGTTGAGACTGCGTATGAGTAAAATCCAAAACTACGCCCCAATTTGCATCAGCGTATCCGCCTTCACAAACAGGATGCCACTATAACAGGTAGCTAGATTTGATAAAAGTACAATTGAAAAAGAGCAGAAGAAATGAACATGCTCAGAGGTAACATCAGTACTTTATCACGTTAGAAACATAGTAATAGTTCATAAAAAAACTTTTTATTTTACAAAGTAAGAGAAACTCAAGACTTTAAGGGAGTGCCAATAATTCCTGAAATTTTTAATCTACCTGCACAGTTAACATCAAACTGAGAGCACAGTAATACTACTTTGTTTTCTAATTCATAAGAATGTGAAAGCTGTGACTGAACACAGAAATCCTGCACATGAGAGCAGAACAGCTTCTGAGCAAGAGAAATAAAAAGTAGAAAGTCATTCATTTAATTCACATTAGGAGGGTAGCAGTTTGGATAATTTGGATCAATGAAATATATTTAAAAGGCAACAAGTGAACTGAATTGCGCCAAGAATCAACAGGACAAAAATTGGCGCTTAAAAAGTTATTCACAGGTCTGACAGATCATGATTCTATGATTCTGTGATTCATTCTATGACTATTCTATTCTATTCTATCTATTCTAGAATGAATACAATCTTGAAAGAGGCATTCAGGTTTTGAGGAAAAGACTTCATCTATGCTAATTAAAATATCCTCGTCACAAGCATGTATGTTCCATTGACCTAAACAAGGGGAAAATCCGATGGCGCTATGTTCAGTGAGTAGGCTTCCCATCCAAGGCTTAAAACCTTGTCACTATGTTCTGCAATTTATTTTCCCTTAAAACCTAATGATCCACCGATCATTGTTGGTTCAAATGATAGAAAACAAATCAGGACGTATTGTGGACTAATGGCACAATATGTTAGGCATCAAGTGAGCAATCTCAGTGGGTTTTTTTTTTCGACTTTCACATTCAACAACATGCAGTGGGGGAAATAATTGTTTGATCCCCTGCTGATTTTGTAAGTTTGCCCACTTACAAAGAAATGAACAGTCTCTAAATTTACGGTAGTTTCATTTTAAGGGAGAGAGACAGAATATCAGCCAAAAATCCAGATAAAACACAATGCATGAAAGTTATAAACTGAGTCAAATAATTATTTGATCCCCTACAACCCAGCCTGAATTCTGGCTCCCACAGGTTGGGTGCGGCACACAGATTGCAATCAACCAATTACAGGTACACCTGATCTCATCTTGTTATGTTTATAAAGCACACCTGTCCACAGCAGTGATAATTTCGTTGACGAAAACTTTTCGTCATAGTTTTAGTCAACGACTTTTTTTTTCTCTGATGAAAACCAGACGATAACTTAATAAAAAATAGTGGAATTATGGAATAATTACAACAGACCCCAAAGAAATAAATGAAACATTTCAAACATTTTATGAAACACTCTACAAATCAGATTTCACAGCTGACAAAAATTCCCTGAATGGTTTTCTTGATACTCTAGAATTCCCTACTCTTTCTCAAGAGGACATGGAAACTTTAGATAGACCATTAGAGCTAGCGGAGTTATACAATGACCTCATGTGTATGCAAAGTGGGAAAACAGCAGGCCCAGATGGGCTCCCCATTGAAATATACAAGACCTTTAAAGATAGGCTGATACCTCCCTTATTCAATATGTTTGAAGAAGCCTTTAGAACAAACACTTTACCATCCTCTTTTTCTACAGCCCTCATTACTACCATATTGAAGCCTGGTAAGCCACCCTCTAAATGTGAATCTTACCGACCCATATCTCTCCTTAACTCCAATACCAAACTAATAGCCAAAGTTTTGGAAAAGCTCTTACCAAGTCTTGTTCATGAGGACCAGAATGGATTCGTCAAAGGAAGACAGGCTTTCCACAATCTTAGAAGAGTCTTGAACATTATTAATGTTAAAGATGGAAGCCCTGATGTGGCCATTCTCTCCCTGGATGCCAAAAAGGCTTTCGACAGGGTGGAATGGCCATATCTATTTGATATACTCCCTAGATTTGGCTTAGGACGAAATATTATTAAATGGGTAAAATTATTGTACAGTAGACCAAGCGCCATAGTCCTGACGAACTCTATGACATCTAAACCCTTTAAACTCTTCAGGGGAACATGTCAAGGATGTCCATTGTTTGTTTTGTCCATTGAACCTCTGGCACTAACTATAAGATCCCACTCTCTGATAAGAGGAGTAACAAGAGGAGGCTGTGAGCACAGGATTAGTTTCTTTGCTGATTACATTATACTCTTCTTAAAAAAAAACTCACACAATCTCTTCCTGCCTTTCTTACTGTAATAGAAACTAAATCTAATATTATGTTCCTAAACAATATAGAAAGAAATAACCCAACAGTGGGGGGACAAATTTCATAACTCACCCAAGGGTTTCAAATACTTGGGTATACAGGTCACTCCAAACATAAATGATAGGATATCAGAAAATTACAATCCAATTTTATCATCTACCACAAATGCACTTAAAAGATGGGCAGATCTCCCCATTTCTCTAATAGGTCGTGTTAATATAGTTAAAATGAATATCTTACCAAAATTCTTATATCTTTTTCAATCCATTCCACTCAACCCCCCACCTACTCTATTTCCTAAACCGAAGGAATTAATAACTAACTTTATCTAGAATAACAGGCGCCCACGACTTAGACTTTCCCTACTTTATCTACCTTATGACAGAGTACCGTTAAAGTTATATCTATTTTCTGACTTGCTGCAGATGAATTGTTGGAATTATGTTAAATTGAACCTGATGTTAACCAATAATATCAAGTCAATACCTGCCTTCAACCATATCACCCTATTATATCACGTTGTTTTAATGTCCGTTTTATGTTTACTGTTGTCTCGTGTTTTAGTTAATAAACGTTGTCCATCGTGATCCGTGATGTTCCCTGGTCATTCATTTGTTCATATCTAGGTCACTTCTTGGTTCGCTCTCGCGCCTTCAGCGCATAACTTTAATGTAAATTCCCTCGAAACTAATCGAGACTCTCTTACGGCGCCACAAAAAAGGAGTTTCGGTTCAGTTTCATCACCAACTTATCCGTAGCTATCCTCGCTGGGTGAGACGGCTAACCTAAGTTGGGAAATAATTTGGCACTTAATAAATTAGCGTAATTACCTAATTATTTAATACAATGAGGATAAACGAAAAATCCTACAATACTGAGGAGGCAATGGATGGGGCTGTGTACTGTAAAATCTTGGACGAGAACTCCTTCCCTCAGCCAGAACACTGAAGATGGGTCTTTCAGCATGACAATGACCCAAAACATACAGCCAAGGCAACAAAGGAGTGGCTAAAGAAGAAGCACATTAAGGTTATGAGGTGGCCTAGCCAGTTTCCAGACCTTACACCTATCGAAAATCTGTGGAGGGAGGTGAAGGTTCGAGTTGCCATGTGGCAACCAAGAAACCTAAAGGACTTGGAGAGTTTCTGTAAAGAGGAGTGGGCCAAAATCCCTCCTGAGATGTGTACAAACCTGGTGACAATCTACAAGAAACATCTTCTTCCAACAAGGGTTTCTCCACCAAGTACTAAGTAGTGTTTTGCTTGGGGATCAAATACTTATTTGTCTCAATGAAATTCAAATCAATTTCTAACTTTTATGTAGCATGGTTTTTTTTTCTGGATTTTTGGTTGATATTCTGTCTCTCTTCATTAAAATGAAACTACCATAAAAATTAGACACTGTTCATGTCTTTGTAAGTAAACAAACTTGTAAATTCAGCAGGGGATCAAATAATTATTTCCCCCACTGAGTGATGCTGAATTCAAACCTTTACTATACAATCCTAAAGAAAGATCACAATATATTCTCTGCAGTTTCTAAACAGAAGTAATCAACATAGAAAGGTGCGATTCTAGTCGGGTTTGGCATTTTGAAATGTTTCAAACTGAGACGCGGTTTAGAATTTGAATCATGAGCAATCTTAAACTCAACAGGACAAGTCAAATTCGCAGACTCTGGAAATCTAGAACTTGAAACCAATTTCAAGTCATTAGTTGAATTCATATTAGGAGGGTAGCAGTTTGGAAAATCTGGATCAATGAAATACATTTAAAAGGCAACAAGTGAACTGAATTCAACAGGACAAAAACTGGTGCTTAAAAAGTTATTTACAGAGTGTAACACGTCATGCGTATAATCACGCTAGCATGTAGATCTGACAAAAAAAAAATATTCATTACTATCTCTCTCCTGATTTTGAAAATATACTTTTCTTCTCGGTTCAGAGACATGGGAAGTGTTCAGATTAAAAACTCGAAAGCAAAAACTAACTTTTTAAGTTTTATTAGACAAATTATCTTTACAGTGTTTATCAAACTCAGCTACTTTTACATTCATCTGCTTCGTCTCCATTTGCTCTTGCTCCAGTTTTTCCCTTTTTCCTGGAAAAAAAAAAAAGCAGAGGACACAAACTTGAGGACGTTCATCCTTTAACCATGCGTATCTATAGGGTGATGCACTAGTCTGAGGCCTTTTTAACAAATTTTTAAAATTAGAAATAATTCATAGAGATAGTCTTCAAAGTAATCAGCATTAGATTCTACGATTTTCTGTCATTTATCTGGCAAAGAATGAATATAGTCATGAAAAAAAAGCATTCATGTTTTGGGGAAACGACTTCATCTATGCAAATTAAAATACCCTCGTCACAAGCGTGTATGTTCCAGTGACATTAACAAGTGGAAATCTGACGGTGCTACTGTTTGTCCAGTGAGTAGGCTTCACATCCAAATCTTAAAACCATGCCACAATGTTCTGCCATTTATTTTCCCTTAAAACTTAACAAACCACCAATTATTGTTGGTTCAACTAACTGAAAACAAATAAGGACTTATCGTCTTTGGCCAACCCAAACTTTTAATCAAATAATCAAATAATTCAGTAGTAATGGCACAATATGTTAGACATCAAGTGAGCAATCTCAGTGTTTTATTCGACTGCGACCTCATATTTTATCAGCTCAGTTTTAAAAAGTAGCTTTTATCAACTTTAAAATCAAGTTATTCCTCTCTTAAGACCTAGATAAAGTCATACTGTAGATGCCGAAGCATCTGTTGATTGCCTACAGTTAGTACCAAATACAGCTGCAAGAACACTCAATGACACCAAGAAAAGAGACCACATGGCTCCGGCTTCCTTTCCACTACAGGATCCAATTTAAAGTTTTATTGATTGATAGTTTTTTTTAGCTGCACTTTTTTTTAGTTGCTGTCTTTAGATCTTGTTCTTGAAGAGATTCTTGTTCTACTTTATTACAGTTCAGACCACTACCTTTTTACTTTCCCGGGGTTCTTCTTCATAAGACAACGAGGTGTTGTGCGAATTGTTGACCTCCTCGGTGGTTTCTTCTCAAGATGCCGCTTCACTTTGCTGTGGAGATGGAAAACATCTTTAAACGTCATACATTCAACAACATACGATGCTGAATTCAAACCTTTACTATACAATCCTAAAGAAAGATGAGAGTATATATTCTCTGCATTTTTCTAAACAAACGTCATTGATATAGAAAGATTCCACTCAGGGTTTGGCATTTTGACTAGTGAGACAAAAACCAAACTGATTGGCTAACTCTTACAAGGCAGATTTAAGAAGAAACACAGAAATAAGACAGACATCTGAAACAATATCATTTATTTATACCTTTTTAGTTTCTTGAATCCAATCATGTAATCAGGCACAGGACATCCAGCTTGTTTTATTACTGTGGCAATACTGGTGGCAAAAGAGGGGGGTAAAAAACCAAACAAATAGGTGAAATAGTTAGAAGTAAATACTTTTTTCAAAACTTTTCTAAATAAGCGAAATGAATACCTGCGCAGGAGCGGTTTGTCTCCCTCTGTGAAAAACGTAACGGCTTTCCCTTTATGACCCGCTCTACCTGTGCGGCCTGAAGAAAGACGAGATCCCAAAGAGGAATAAACACTTAAGAAACTAAATCATGAATTGGATACGAACCACATCAACAGAAATAAACGGAACACCTTTTTCCACCAGTCTACACAGTTGAGTGCAAAAGTTTGCATATACTTAAAAAAAATAATAATAATAATCAAGAAAACTGAAAAGCTTCTCATTTTTTAAAATTCTCACGACTGAACACTACAAAGGTGTATCAGGTGTAGTGTTGGCTTTAAAAAAAAATAATCTGGAGCTGGGGGAGGGGGTAGTATCCTGAGAAAAAAACTGAGATTAAAGTCATAAATTTTTACGAAAAAAAAAACTCGTTCACTTGAAATGTAAAGTCATATATTTGAAATAAATTTAAAAAAATATGAAAATAAAAAAAAAAAATTATGAAAATCTCCTGTGGTGTGAATATGTTGATCCAATCTTGCAAAAGAAAAAAAAAAGGAAAAAAAACGACTTTTGTTTCGTGTAAATTTGTAACTTTACAATCTCAGAATATCTTGAGTTTTTTCTTGTGAATTTACAACTTCAATCTTGAATTCTGAATTTTCGTACAAAATTTTACTCTGTCCCCACCAAAATAATTTTTATTTATTCTTAAATATACCTACAATGGCAAGAATACAGTCATAGAATATTATGGCAAAGTTTGTGTTTGGTGTAGTTTACAGTTGTGTCAGAAATAACTGCGTCAAATTAGTTGTATAAAGAAACATTCATCAATAAAATAAAAATTTTAGATTTGCCTTGTTTCGAATCGTCTTGTTTCAAGACACACAAAAATTTTGGAGTTTGGGGTTCTATTTTTTGTAATCGTGACACCATGCATCACATCAAAGTTCTTCGGACTGATCACCTTTGAAGTCATGGCGGCTTAAATGATGACTCCGGTCCCATTGACAGGACACAAGGAGCTCTGGGAGATGTGAGACCTACGGGATATTATTGCCTGATGTATTCGACAGCACCCTCCATAACCACTCATCTTTTAGAGTAAGAAAAATGTTCATTACTCCAGTACAGCTCCAGAGACTTGTTGAAAGTGTGCACTGAAAATTGTCTTGGTAGCTCAACAGCTTACTGACACACTTTATTTTGGAGGAGTTTCCTGTAATTATGGGGGTTGCAAACTTTTGCACACACCTTTACATGCCATATAAGTAAAAAAAAAAAAAAAAAAATCAGTGCACAGCTGGAGTTTCTGACTAACCTATGCGATGAATATACTCCACCGCACTCGTCGGGAAGTCGTAGTTTATCACCAGATTGACGCCCTTGAAGTCAATCCCTCGAGCCATGAGTGCAGTGCAGATAAGCACCCAGATCTTCCCTGCACGGAAGCTGTTCACCACATTATCTCTCTAACCACAAACAGAGAAGAACAACGTAAACAACAGCTCTTTTCCTTCTACACTTATGTACACATGCTGTAATTTCAAGGTATCCGGAACTCTCTTGTACACACGGAGAAATCACAGGTTAATCAATAAGCTGTTGCTTTATAGGAATTTAAAGGAATCAGGACCTTCTTTTAGACACAGAAGAGTTTCTTGTAATTGTTTTTAGCTCTTTCTGCCCACACAGGGACAGCCCCTTTTTTCCCGCTGCATATTCAGAGTAGGTTTTCATCTGTGCTTTTTTTGTGGTTTAAGTCTATACTTGTAGAAAACATGCTTGTCTTATATCTGTAGTAAAAATGTGCAAAGCAATTATGAAAATAAACCTTTTGTAATAGATTTTGATTTTGGCATTATTGAGTCAGAACAAACATATTTTGGATTTCTAAACATTACTTTTACCACAAGATGTTAAATACTACAAACAAAAGAAATGCTTGTACAGTCAGTAAAGAAAGTTGTTCCTGCAATAACCGAAGTGTGATAGTTTGTATTGCGAACAAACACTACATTTATATTTACATTTAGTATTTAGCAATAACTCATGAAAAATATAAACGTTTTCACAATTACTGCTTAATGCACATGTAATGAAATCTGAATGTGAGTCTCAAAGGGTTACAGAAATCACAGGCTTTAGTCACTGATGGAGGAAAATAAACGAGCTGTTGTGCTTCTTTCCATCTTCTGTCAGCATCCACACTTCTGTCCAAAAGTATTGGAACAGCAAGGCCAATTAATTTGTTTTTGCTGTGTATTGAAGACATATGTATGCAAGATCAAAAATATAAACACAAGAAAACAGTTTTAGACTTTATTTCCTGGTATTTAAATCTAGATATGTTTAATATGTTTAACATATCTAGATGTAAATATTTGGGAATAAAAGTAGAAACTCTGATCTCTCTTTTTCATCTTTTGATCTTACGCACAACTGTCTTCAGCGCACAGCTGTTCCAATACTTTAGAAGTGGAAAACCAAAACCGTATAGGCGTTCACAGCAAAGTGGAAATTTGTTAGAAATCAAGAAACACGTCAAGTGCTGTAGCACTTGCACACAAAAGCACACAATGTGTAATAGACTGAGTCACACTGTGATCATTTATTTCTCGCTTACGAATGAATCATTTTCCTTCAGGGGAAGCACGGACATCCTCTGCTGTCTGATAACCTGCACTACATGCACTACTTACTCTTCCCTGACATTATTACTGTAAATTAAGTAAGTACTGTATGCCTTCCAGTATTGAAAAAAACAAAGTAGGTGCGTTTTAATCTTCTGAACAAACCAACCACATCATGTTATCACTGCCACGCCTTCGCGCTTTTGTAAACACCTTGGGATTTTTCCGGTTGTTATCCTGTTTCGCTCTTCTTATTTGGTTTTCTAACATGCTGTGCCAGCTTTAATTACAGGAAACACCCAGAAATACAGAACACGGATTGTTTAAACCGCTAAACCACACCAGAAACTCAACAGCGGGGAATTCAACGTAATGTAAAACCACAAGCACGTTTGTGCATTCAATTTCAGAACACGCTGCAAACGTGCAAAATCTGCAAATGCTGCAATGCGCAGGAAACAGAACGGAGATCATTTAAAATAAAAACGGAAATGGTTCCTAGGGACGTGTGACGAAAACACCCAGGCCAGGGGTCTCAAACTTGCGGCCCGCGGGCCAATTGCGGCCCGCAGGACGATAGTTTGTGGCCCCCGCCTTAATATG
>JAOVYU010000026.1:21339221-21352894 GCA_025674565.1 Synodontis membranacea
GTTATTGAATGTTCTCGAAGAAGAAACACCTGTACCCCTGTTCATTCATCCAGCCAGTCTTCATGTGGCAGCAGTGCGATGCATTAAATCACACAGATACAGGTGAAGATATTCAGTTACAGTTTACATCAATAATCAAGATGGAGGGAAAATGGGATGGACTGAAATGAGAATGGACAGACTGGTTCGGGCTGAAAGGAAAGCTACTGTAACTCAAATAACTACTCTTTACAACCGTGGTGAGCAGAAAAGTATCTCAGAATGCAAAACAAGTTGGAACACTGAAGCTGATGGGCTACCACACCAGGCTCCAAGAACCAGGAATCTGTAGCTACGGAAACCGAAAATGGAGAGTTGAAGATCAGGAAAAACATCATCTAGTCTTTTTCCGGTCTTCAACTGCCATATGATTGGTGGATCGGTAACTGCATGAATGAACGGGCATACGGGTGTTTCTAATAAAGTGAACAGTGGATGAATGTAACATTTTTTTATTAAATCAAGCTTTATCGAAGAGGTTCGTTCAAATAAAGCTGCATACATGATATCAAATTATATATTCACTAAACATCTCATTTAAACAATTGTAATGTCCTATAATTGCAATATCCTAATGAAAGTGTCTCATAAAAGCTTCTACGGTGAGCTAGTACGTGTCTGTGTCGTGTCCAATCCATCGGACACCTTCAACCTTTCGCAGGTCTTCATAACACCATCAAAGAATCCAATCACCATATCAAGGTCAGACCTGCTTCTGGTTGTAGTATCCCCTTCCATCTCTTTCAGTCTGATCAGGGTCTGGTCCAGCAGCTTTAGTCTGTCTGTAGGCTTTGTCTGGTCTTCTATATCTTCTCCACCAATGATACCGTGCCCAGAAACTACAGAAATGTCAGAGAGGTAATGAACCAAGAATCCGTGCAGGGCCGGTCTCGACTGGCTGCTCAGCGATGCTCCGATTGCAGGCAGATCTCTGGTTTGGCAGAGGGACAGGAGGTGAAGGAGAGCGTGGCAGAGCTCGGTACGCAAGCTGGCGCAGTAGCGGTATTCGAGAAAATCCTGGGTTTCTTCGCTATGTTCGAGAGCTTGGGCCAAGGCTCGCCACATCTCGCCGAACTGATGCTCGTCTCCATAGCAATCCCGTTTGGCGGGGACGGAGAGAGCGGCGGCGGATTTGATGCGGACTTTGAAGTTCTTGCAGGAAGTGACGATGGATGACAGAGCAGAATAAGCCTCTGTAGACCAGCTGGCGGTGCCTGGGGAAAACAAAGATTACTGTAGCTGAATTTTTTCATTCTTTTGTTCCTGTTCTCACTATCTGCTAGCATAGCACAGACTGCTATTACATTGTTTTCCTCAATTCCCACTCAAGGCCAGTTCTCCCAATCGTACACCAGGGTGAAGGCGAACACGTGCTTCCTCCAGGACATGTAAAACTAGCTACTGCGTCTTCATAAAACTGTTGCTCATGCTACATGTCAGCGAAGCGTAACACATTCAAATCAAAGCACTATCCGCCCTCTTACGCATACATGAGCTCGCAGGTGCCCGCAATTGGCGAGTACCATTTGTTACCTCTGCCAGGTGGTCAAGCCTGTTCCAGTGATGTACCATGTAAACATAAATGACTGGAGGAGACAAAAACGGTCTTTTACATTGAGAGAACCTGTGGTCTGAATAGACACATGATCAAACCTAAGAATATAAAAAAGCTCTGCAGCTGAGGTCTCACTACAAGTGTCTCCAAACTTATCGAAATCTTCGAAATCTTAGAAATTACAAGAAGTGCAGTGATTATTTAATTTGATTCTCCAGGGAATAAAAATGATATGAAAGAAGTGTTTTGCAGGAAAGAAATGCACTTCTTAACCTCAAAATGTCACTCGCTGCATGTGACGTTCATTTGTGTTCACTTGCATGAAGGGTGAAGAACAGATCTGGCATTGACCGTGCATTCTGAATCTTCCAAGCAACGAGTATGAAGAAACGACGAGTTCTTAGCAACGGGTACGGAGAAGCAGCGCTCTCTTCATCCTTTCCCACTGAGAATTTGGCAAGGGTGGATCCTGAAGATGTAAACAGGCAAAAAATGTGTGCTACAATTCAGATCCTTAAAGGTTGGGCTTCACTTCGCAATGGAATCATGTTTCAGCCAGAAGGAGAGTTAAAAAAAAAAAAAAAAAAAGAACCCAAGAGAGATTATTTCAAGATCTGTTTCCATCTTTAATGCCATCTTGTTTCTTGCTATATGGCATTAAAGATCTGTTTCCATCTTTAATGCCATATAGCAAGAAACAAGATTAAAAAAAAAAAAAACAAAAAACAAATAGAAACGTTTCAGGAAGGGGTGGAAACTTTACAATAACCTGGATGAAAAAGTATGCACGCCCCTCAACTAATACTTTAATCATCGATTAAATCGATTGTTTACATCGATTTATTTCTGAACAGATCGTCTTTACACAACCCTCTTCACGTCATTCCACAGGTTTTCAAAAGGATTTAGATCAGGCTTCTGATTGGGCAACTCCAAAACTCTGACCTTATTCTTCTTCTTACTCCTGTTCCTTTGTTATCTTGGATTTCACTGACACTTCATCATGCTGGAAAGTGAATTTTTTCTTTATCTTCAGCTGTCTAACAGAGGCCTGAAGCTTTAGCGATAAAATAGAGTGATCCAAGATTCCATCTGTCTGGATCAGAGCCCCAGTCCAAGCTGAAGCAGAGCAGACTCATAGCGTGACGCTGCCACCACCGTGCTTCACCGTGACTATGGTGTTCTCCGGGTGATAAGCTGGTCTTGTTTCTGCGCCGCACAAATCTTTTCGAATCTTTTCTACACAAGAAGTACCTTGGTCTGATCAGACCATACCACTTTTAGGCATGTGGTTTAAGGTGTGTAGTTTTTTTTTTTTATATCCACTTTAAATATTTTAAGATATGTTTGTTAACATATGTTAGTTATTTCCAGGTTAAGACCAGCCTTAAACGTAAAAATCATTATGAGATTAAAAAAAAAAAATGTGAACACGAGTACACCGTTTCCTAAAAAGCAAGACATTTCAGATAAAAATGATTCACCGGCTGTGTCAGCAAACTGGGAAATCATTCCTCCGAACACTTCTCTGTATTCCGTAATATTGGGTTTATTTCCTTTGCCGTATTACTGAAATACTGCACAGTCTGTTGATTTTTCTAAGCATGCATGTCTGTACACTTACCCAGAGGCAAGGCAGGGTTTTGGAAAGCATTGCCCAGAGCGTAGCAGGCATTCCAGCGCACCTTCATGGTAGCATCTCCTCTGGCTGTGTCTATAAGAGCCCTCATGGCCTGATCAAGAGGCTGCACAAACGCTGGCTTACTCAGGTGCGCCGGCTGCAGGAAGTGCAGCAGGTTCCCCAGAGATCGCACCGCATTACTCTTTACCTACAAAAATCACAATAACACCAAACAACAAACCTAATGAATGAACTGTCATGAACACTTCCTTAACGGAATACGTCAGCATTTATTAATGAACAAGAACTGACCAGAATTGACTGAAAAGACAGTTATGGAAAATGCTCTAATCCGGCGTTCGCTCTAGCAAGCGACCGTTCATTTTCCATTTATGTGCACAACACAGAGTTGCGATTTCAGCAAGTGATTACGCAACTTAGATTTTCTCAATTCTATACAACGATAAAGCGGCAAACCCAAATTCTTTCGGCTAGAATGATTACATTCCCGTGATGCACGTGGTCCGACGTTTCCTTCAGTTCCCTAATCACAACCCTAGTTCCAATCTACAATTAAGTCCCATTTACTGTTAACATTTTTTTTCGTTTCATTCAGCATATCATGAACACTGGAGCAACTTAATAAAAGTAAAAATGTATTACTGGTTATTTAGGCATCATTACCAAGAAAACTCAGAACTACAAATTCTTTCTCTCTGAAAAAGTAGTCCCCTATCTGAACGCCCAAATTAAGACAGATTGGAGTTCATGATAAACCATGAAAGTCTTCTACAGTTACTGTTCCCAAAAACTGAAGTCTTTTATAATCAGACACGCCTACTGATGAAGGGAATTAAATATTTCTGGGTAGGCCTCCAATTCCAGTTGATCACAGGTGGTGGTATCTGTAGCTGAATTTTGAAAACAGTTACCATGAACCAGGAAACGTCCCGCTGAACTTCTCAACATTTTGCAGGGTTAAATATGGAATGAAACTGGACTTAACCCTGACCATTTTCCCAGTCCCTGCTAATGGATTGGGAAAATGGTCAGGGTTAAGTCTTCACTGGTGTTCTCGAGGTGACGGCTGTGTTGGGTTTCGACAAAACATAGCACTTTGTTTCAAGGCCAAAAAAAAAAAAAATTTAGGTTTGGTCTTGTCAAAGCAGAGAACCTGTGAAGTCTCCACTATTCCTTCTGGCAGACTTCAACCAAGATTTCATTAATGGCTTTCTTCTAATGGCCATTCTTCCATAACGTCCATCGTTTCTCTAGGTTGCTGCTCTGACTAATCTAATGCCCTCCTTATCTAATCACTGACTTCTGGCAGACTGACAGAGCCACAGTTATAGTGGTTATAAATATCTTTTCCATGGTTTCCATGGTTTTTATGCTCCCCTTTTTTGGGTGTTCAAAGCATTGGGATGTATTTTCCATAACCAAACCCTGATTGATAATTTTCCAAAATGTTGTCCGGACTTGTTTGGATATTTCAGGATGCTTTTCTCACAAGCTACGTTTTCCACACCCTCTAATGGCAGTAATAAAGCTCTACGTATACCCTGTCTTTGTCACCAGATGCTTGGGTGGCAGATCTGAGCATCTTTAGAAGCAGCATATCAGACAGCTCCTCTTGAAAATCCAGTCCAACAGACTCCCTGAATAGAATTAAAAAAAAAAAAGTCTACAAAACCAGTCCACAAAAGCAAATGATACCAATCGCACAAAGTATGCAAATGTATTAGTCTCCTACATGTTGACGATGAGTGTGTCGGTGAGGTTGCCTAGCGACCAGGCAGCCTTGGCACGGACATTGGGTGAGCGATCATCCAGAACGGTGAGGATGGCATTAGCCGTGTCTGCCACAAACATCACGTCCTGAGAACGAGAAAAGAGTACAGGATGAAGAGCCAGATCTCTACTCACAGCAGAGCCTGAAGAGCTTTTCACCTTCCTCTTTGACTGGAAGGAAGGGTTCGGTGTTGCGAGGCGCACGTCATTACCTCTCTGAGACAGGGGAAGAGAATATAGACGCCAAGAGCCCTCACCGCCGCCGCTTTGACCAAGGAGTTCTCGCTATACGTCAGCCCAAGCAAGACTGTGATACACAGAACCTGAGTCTTGTCCTGCAGAAATATACAGACACACAGAAATGCTTGAGGAAATGTATAATACGACTGCATGATACGCCAACTGAATTCACAAGTATATCGGATCAGGAACTTTTGCGTTGCATAGGAAGGTGAAAATCACTTTTATCTCATTTCACCTAAAGAGTCAATATTATCACTTCATCAGAAACTTTAATTTCTTTACCTACATATTCAACACACCCAGAATCCTAAATCCTTTTTTTTTTTTTTTTTTTAATGTTCATTACATAGCGTATGACACAACATGCATATTTATGAATTTTCCTACATCAGGCTGCTTAAAGAGGTGCTTAAAAGTAAAAAAAAAAAATTAGGAAACTTAAATTTTGCTCGACTAAGCTAAGATTTAAACATTTGAACATGGATTTTTTTTTTTTTTTTCTTTTTTTGAATAGCTAAACAAATTCCTAATATTGGGAATGAAATAGCAGTCAAATTGTACATATTCTTCTGAAAGTCCTAACAGATATAAGATGCTCACCGGAAGCTGGCTGAAGGCTTGTGGTAAGATGGAGGACAGTGTGTCGCACGCGCTGGTCTGTAACGTCGGGTGTTGCTCATTCTGTAAGGCTCCGATCAAAGGACCGGTCAGAACCTCAGACCAGAACTGTACCACCTGTACCAAACATCCACAATGCTTAATAACCCTTTCTAATGCCATTTCTAGACAGTCCCTGTGCTAACCTACCTTGCTCACTGGCACAGGACTGACCGTCTCCGAGGTGGTGGGATCAGCTCTGTACTGCTGGATGATTCCTGTGCCCAGTTCCTCCAACAGCTACAAGAGCACACGGAAAATTAGAGCTTTACTGAGCGGGATCCAGGAGGAGCGAGAAGGAACAGTGGATGGCCATGAGTGGATAATATAAATATAGTAAAAGAAAGCGCCAAGGATCTACATTCAACCAAATGTGAAGCCAAAACACGTCATCATCTTTACACGGGTCCCATTTCCGGTATTCCCGGGATTGACTCATGATAACATCCTCACTGCTGAAGACGAACACATACTTTTGCAGAATTTCATGATATTTACTAAAGAAGAATTTTTTTGTTAGACCGTGCAGTGTGCTATATCTTACAAAATGAGGTAAATAAGAAATAAATAACACACAGACTTGTTTTTTTAAGCACGTTACTTTAGCAGGAAGATATCTAGTGGTCAAATCTGCAGTATTGGGGTTGTTTTGAAGCTAGCTATCACTGCCCAGTGAATGAACACTAGGTTATGAGCGATAAAACTCACCTTGAATTAGATCGTATCACGCTGTGGTGAGTGAGGTAGGGGTGCGGGAAATATTTTGGTTTCAATTTACCTCGTTGCTGTGCACAATCAGTGTGTGATACAGACAGACAGACAGACAGAGATCCTCACCTTCGCTCCATGTAACTGCACAGACGGGTCCTGTTCTCGGAGACAGCGAGCACTGAGCTGACCCAACTCGAGCAGAGACGCCTGAGACAGACAGAAGTAGCCCTTCACCAGATGAGCCAGGACCTGAGGAGCACACACGGACGATAAACACCATCCTGATCAATCACCGCTTAATCCTCTCGTCTATAATCGTCTCTATCAGCTCCTCACCTGAAGCGCTTCGAGCCGGACGGGTGAAGGCTCCAGTGAGCCTGTGGAACTTGCTGCTGTGTCACTGTCGGAGCAGGAATCCTCTCTCGGCTGAGTAACCAGAGACACACACACCTGCAGCAGCCAGCACGGAGCTTCTTCGGCGTCCTTCGTGTCCGCTGAAGGGTTAGCAGGTTGTTTCAGGAGGAACTGCACTTCGGGCAGTGGGGCCTGACAGGAGAGCATCGCTCCCAGCAGAGTGAGGCTGGACACCCGTACGTTCACGTCTGCGGATTGACATCACGAGATTCGTTATGGACCGCCACCATCCTTCCCTTTCCATCTCCATCAAAGCACACGTCAGTGTACGCTTTACGTCACATCCCTGACATATCTTAGCATTATAACAAGTCTAGTGTGAGCCAAGTCAGACGCAAGACATTCACAATTTACTTCAACGGCACGCCAGGACATCTCTCGAGCAAGAAAACGGAAAGAAAGTTGACAGAGACCTGCTACTAATGTGAGAAGCAAAAGAAGGGGGCGGGACTTCCAGGGTGTCAGTTAATATCGTAATGAGACTTCCTCATTCCTTCCTTACATACGCAAGTGTCAATCATTCCCGATTCACATACTGACTTGATGGTTCGGATTACTCAAAGCAAGTGTAGCTTAGTGTGAAACCTCGATAGTCCGTTGGAAGCCCTGCTTAAAGTACCAGAGGAACTTTTTCATAGTTCTTAGAACTGTTGTCGGAAGTACATCTTTTTTGCGTGTGTGTGTGTCTGCATTTCAGGAACTGATTACGATCATATTTCTTAGATGGCTGTATTCAGGAACTTTTTTTTTTAGTTCTTACCTCAGGGTAAATACTCTGAGCGACGCAAGTGTGTATGCTGATTGGTCGAACAAGAGACAACGCAGCACCGGCAGCCGTCATTTTTTAAAAATCACTGTAAAATGTTAGCTGTGTAAACACTAAATCTTAACATTAGTATTAAAAAATGGGGGAAAAAAAACGTTTTTTTTTTCAAGTCTGATATAACACTGTTTACTGTGAGTCTGGTATAATAAAGCTCACTTTTCTCTCTATTCCCTGGCAATTTTCACGTAGGCTTATTTAAGTAGCAACTTGTCTCGAGCATATGATAATTACATATAAACATAAACGTCGTTCAAATGTGTCTTTAAACACATCAGATGATTCATAATGTGACCTTCGGTTTTTGCGGTTTAGACTGGATGATACTTGTTTTACACTCTACATGCTGAGCGAGTGGGTGAACGCGGCTGACTCACCTCTGTGCCGGATGTATGGGCGAATCTGTTTCCACAGAGGGCTGAGCAAACCCGGCCTCAAGCGTCTGTAGGGCACGTTGGACACCAAGTGGGCAAGGCACTGGAACACACCACACATCGTTATATATGTTTATGCTTACGTCAAAAACATTGTAGGTGAAAAAATGTGCCGCTGTAAAAAGCAAAGAAATCCATGATTCAAGAATCATTCTTTCTTAACTGTTACTGCTCGATCTGAGATTTGAGGAAACACGTTAGACGACATCCAGATCTCGCTCTCTGGTTATTCACATCACGTTACCTTTATGACCTGCGTGAGGGTCTGAGGCGAAGACTCGGCTAGTAGCGCGAGCAGAAGGCAGCGGTGCAGCTCCCTCAAGCTGGCAGCCAGCGTGGCTGAGAACGGCGTGAAGGCTTGCCGGGGTGCGCCTGTGTCCTCGGCTGCTGAGAGAAACTGCCGAGAACCTTCTAGAAGCGCGGAGAGAACCTGCAGCGACGCCGCTCTCACCTGTGGAAGTCACCAACCTGGATAAGCAGATTTCTTTCTATCTGGCACATCATTGTTTTTGTCATTTACAAACTCCAGTTTAAAGCTGGTTAGCAGGATGCGTTACCTTCGGCGACGGGTCTTTAAGAGCAATGGTGACCAGGGTAAGCGAAGGTGGACTTCCGATGCCTGGAGCGTCGGGGACGAAGGAGGACCAGTAGCCGTACAAAACCCTCTTCTCCACACATTTCACCACAGCCAGGAAGCAGTTCAGAGCGCTCTGTCGCACTCGAGCCAGGTACAGCCTACACCAGAAAGACTAATCAATTTAATAACAGCATTTCTTTAAAGATTTCAAAAAGCTGCTTGGAATTCGTAAACCCCTTTTCTGTCCGTAACGCAGATTTAAGAACACTGACAAGTCTTTGCTTCTTTCATCTGCTTGCTACACTGCATCATACAGCAGCGTTAGACACTCAGAGCAAACCGCTATCCACCATCTTCCGCATACACAAGCTCACCGATGCCTACGATTGGCTGCTTTCGTTGTGATCCCTGGGCATCATAGAAATACTTTCAAACATTGCGCTACACGTCCCTCGTCAGCGTTCACGGGGACGATTTGATTGGAACAAACCTGAGTTTGGACGCCATTCCTCCTTCAGGATCGGAGAACTCCGAGTCAGAGCTCCCTTTCTTCCAGGAAGGGTAGAGCTGAGGGACTGCTCCTGGCTGGAGAGGCAGATTAAGTTCGGTAGAAGTTTGAGGCCGGGCACTCTGGAGCTCCCCTCGTCCTGGTCCTACATTCGCTCCGTTCCTGACAGGCCTGGCACTCGGCTCCTCGTCCTCTCCCTCCTCTCCTCCGTCATCTGTCTTCCTCTCTTCTCTGGCTTTCTTCCCTTTCCCACGAGACTTTCGCTTTTTATTCTGTCGGGACAGGAACGTATTAGTGGACAGAGTGAAGACTAAGACTGTCCCCTTTTCCCCCATTTTACCGGAAAGTAATAATCACAGCATGCTTTCTGTACACTTTAGGCAAAAAAAAAGGGTCTTCGACATACCGCTGGCGTTTTGCTCTGAGCTGGCACGTCCTGCGCAGCTTCGGCTTGGGTTACATTAACGGCGTCGTACTGAGGTAGAGGTGCGGGGTACAGAACCGGAGGCATCTCAAGATTTATCCCTGGCAGTCCGTGAAACATGAATTTCTAGCCGAGAAATAAATTCACAGTTACCCACGACCAGCATACCTGACCTTATTCGTAAAACAAAGACAAATAGAGCAACATCTTAGAAGAAGACTGAATAAAGCGACCGTACATGTACATATACAGTGTCGTGTGTTTTGTTCACCTTGTGCACACTGCATGCTTAAATCACCACACACTCGCCTCGCAGCATGTTTCTTTGTTATGTAATGTTATGTAATCTCACATGAACTCGCTGATGTGCTTTCTCACTCTAAAAAGCGAAAAAGAGCTAAAAATAACAAGAGCAGCCAACCTGATGCCAGAATCACTTTCTTCCTTAATTTATAGGCCTACAGAAGCATCAAATTCACACAGATTAGGGTTAAAGTTTATTTAAACGTTGTAATGGTTTAAAATGCTTAATGCACTTAAATTTTAACGGTGGAATTGTGGGATTGTCAGAATGACAATACTGTACCAATTTTACTTGTAGTGATTTTTTAAACAAACGCATTTCAGGGTATTTTATGAGATTTCTGCGTAAAATGCGATTCTTTAACGAAACAACGTCCTTCGCGCCGAATATGATTAAAGCGATTTAGGATACAAGAGGGAAACTTGCGTATTTAATTTCTGGCCAAACTAATCCTTTAATTGTGACAGTCTTGTTTAAAGTCTAATAAATCTAATAATAATACTTACTAATGCATAGAATATTTTTTCATAGAAATGCACTACACTTTTTAACTTTGAATATTTCTGTGTCAGACTTCAAGCTTTTTTTTTTTTGGCTGAGAACATAATACTCTTACAACCACACACTTTTCTGTGGCTCGTTAGTAACCATGCTAACGTTTAGGCTGCTTTCACACCTATTAATCTGTTTTCCGAGTCCAAATCTGAGCAAAATTTCTGCATTGGGGTTATTTACTATTCGGTTGAACGTGTTAAATATTATTCGGAAAACTCATCGTTCATTGGTCAGAAAAGAATTTAACGGGTTTGCCGAGTGCACGAAAAGATAATATAACAAATTTCATTTCAAGCACACAAAACATGGTCGTGGTGCTAAATAAACGATATAAATAAATAAATGAATTAGAAAGGCTTTTCTTTGTTCACAACCTGAAATACATTCCGTTTGGTTTATCTGTTGCTGTTCGATGAAAAAAAATAATAATAAACAGTGCATATGTGAAAGAATGCCTTTTAATTCTAGTATATCTTGCTGATTTCCCATCGGAATCTGGTACCCAGGAGTAATTCAACAGACAGCCAATCAGAAAACGCCGTCAAGATTCCTAAGCTAGAAAAGTGTTCAAAACATATAAAACTTTCATGACCAGCAAAAGTAGAATCTAACACTAAGACTAATTTTTTATTTCATAATTATCTATGACAGATATTGTGTTACCTTGAGTACAGCCAACAGCGAGCCCAGGTCCTGATCAGAACTAGCCTTCCATTTCCCCCCATTCAGGAAATACTGCATCCCTTTTAGAGCACTTTGCAACAACTGGAGAGAAAAAAAAAATACAGATTGAAAACCCACCAGGAATATAATTTTTTAAAAGTTGCAGAAAATTTTGAACAGTTAAAGCACTGACCGTACAGAAGACAAGATCTTCCACGCTGGACGGCTTTCGGGACTGAAGAGTCTGCAGGAAAATCCGGTAACACGTTCCTTTGTACGGTTCTTCCAGAAAAGGATTACCAGGAACACTAAAAAAGACATGCAATGAATTTGAACAACCTCATTAAATAAATCTCGAATGGTCTGGAGCAACATGATAAAGACATCTGAAAACTAGAAAGATCTTAAAATCAACTGTAAAGTTTAGCAAAGTGATATAAAGGCTCACGTATACGCCCGATCCCTTTGTTCTGTGTGCGTAAAAAATGCTATCCGAACAAGTTTAGGAGTTCTTCAGCCAATGATATACCCATCTTCAGCCAATGATATACCCATCTTCAGCCAATGATATACCCATCTGACATAAAGTCAAACGACCTTTGACTGAAGGTCAAAGGTCATATTGTGAAGGTGAAAGGAATCTGTTTTGCTCAAAAGATTCCTAAAGTGTTCAGAGACAGAGCCTAGAATGTCCAATCTCACAAACTTATTCAGAGTAACATGAACTTCAGACTTGTTTAGCCACAGAATATCTTAAGGCCATTGTTTCATCTACAAATTACAACGAGAGACAAGGAACAACAGCGGACCCAGACCTGAGCCCTGAGGGACACCACGTGATAAAGAATGAAATATATCTATGTGGTAATTTTATACACATACACAAATATAGTCTTTGCTTTTGTATTAATGTCTGAAGTGACTAACCCGATGCACAGGTTGGCCATGCAGTGTACAGCAGAGCGTCGGAGCTCTACGTCGTTCTGACCGGGGTCACCGTACTTCAGAAGAACACCATTCTGCCCAAGAAGATCTGGAAGGTGCTGAAGGGACAAGAGCCAGAAAGGTATGAGGTCATACAGGTCAAAAAACAAAAATACGTTCTGTACAGAGATCAGACTCTTGGTTTTAAGAAAACCTTACCCGCTGACACCTGGCTCCGTTGGCGTACAGCACTGAAGAGAGAGCGAGCAGGATCTCTGTGTGGGTCCATGAGCTGCACACATGCAGAGCGCGTATACAGTATGACACGAGCACATCCAATGCCTGCTCATCCACTATGACCTACGAAACAAGCAAAGTCCAAGTTCAGTAGCTGGTCAAAGTCACAGTAGATGATACTGTAGGAAAGTAGGAAGAAAACCAAGAAGCCAGAAGAAACTCATTTGGGCACGAGGTGAAGAACACATGAACTTCCACACAGACAGGATCCGTTCCACCCGAAGCAACGTTTGTCTCTCTGCGATCGTGACCTACCTGTAGCTGGTTCAGAAGCTGGTGAATCAGCTGGCACAGTTTCACAACGAGGTGTTCTTGGTTGTGAGGCACCAACCGGCTGGCGTGCACAAGCAGCGCACACACATCCTGCGAAAGACAAAACGAGCCTTCGGTGAGTTAGCGAACACGGACGGCTTACACAATCGCTATTTCGTTGACTTAATCGACATGCCAGCAGTGTCTGGCGTGTGGCGTCAACATGCGTCCGAAATTCAATGGAATGGAAGTGTGCGAGAAGTTAAGGAAATCCTGACAGGTGATCTAATGACCTCAAATACCAAGTGTTCAGTATTTAGTTCAGGAATAAATTAGCTATTTTATAAACAGAGTAAAGATAAAAATGCTCTAGACTTTTGTAAAATCAAAGCTGTAGCTGTGAGGACATACATCAGACATATACAAACCTGTCACTTGTTTACTTGTTTATACTTTATTAATAATTACTCGACGTAACACCTTTTTTTTTTTCCTGGGACACACTGATCATTTCTTTTTTTTTTTTTCTAAATAGGAAATTCTCAAAAAAAAAAAAAAAAAAAAACCAGGAACATTTCTGTTCTATAATTGATAGTAAGAGTAATTAATAGTAACTCTATTTTATTTTATATTAAAATCTGGTCAATTTTGAAGAACCATGCAAGGAAATAATTGCTCTGTGAAATATAGCGATGCCTCGATTACACGCTGGAGGGGAAAAAAAGTTTGAGTATAGTTATCAGAGAATTAAAATGGTATTTTCTTATATTAGACGTCTTATATTGAGACATCTGTTTTAATATTAAGTCAATTCACTTTCAATTCACTTTAATTTTTTAGGAAATGTGAACGCCAACTTCGGAAAAAGCTCCAAGATATTG
>JAOVYU010000026.1:21369416-21384215 GCA_025674565.1 Synodontis membranacea
ATGTCTGAACGACGTCACGTCTGCGTTTCCTCATGCTCTGGCATTAATCACGTTTATAAAAGTAATGTCTGACCTACGTATAATCAGCCGCTGTGATTACGCGGCTTTTATTACATTCAAATAAATACTACACAGCTCGGAGTGAAGCAAGACAAAACGTGTTCAGTGCAACCTCAAAGAACATAAAGATTCAGTTCGGCTACGTGACGTACGCGCATTAGAATTGTTACAGTACATAGCAAGGGACATCATCATCATCATGCAATTTCAGAAAACCACAAATGAACCATAAATATTCCGACATCACGCCCACCTCCGTCAACGGCTAATCCTACCTTTAAATAATCTACATAATTTATTCTTAAAGAAAACGATTACGATGGACGAGATTTCAGTCATGCACAGTTCAAACATTTAAAAAAAAAAAGTATGAACTTCGTAGAATTCTAGATTTGTGTATGACCGCTTCACACACAATAGATTTACTTCACTAACGCTCATTTCATTAATCCATGTGCTACTTCATAGTGTTAATGAATACCAGTAAGACACTCGTACTTTACTTTAACACGACAATAATAAGCATTTCTACAAGCATTCAAATGTCATAAGGATTCAAGTCGTACTGCATTTTCACAGACCTTAAGAAATGAATACATAATTTTGTAGATCAAGTAATACAGAAAAAAACACACCACAGAGTCTCACATCTGAAAACATCAACCTGATATCGATCCCACGGGTTACAGCGGGCGGCCTTTTTTTAGTTTACAGCCTTTTTTCTACATAGGATGTGTAAGATGGCTTTTCCGTAATTGACATAAAAACAATGAATCATTTTACAGACAAATTTTCTGTTATCACAGCCTGCCTCTGAGTGTTGTTGGGAAAAATAAATAAAATTTAATCCATAGTTCAATCTGCATGGAAGTGCTGGGAGTTTATCTGTGAAATACTGTACAGAAGAGTTTCAGTTTTAAGATATATTGCAAAGGTTAGAAGATGGAAAGGTGAAGTGGATAATGTTCACGTTATTATGTGATGACATAAAAAAAGGCTTATTGTAGATCCTGTGAATCAGATAATTGGTGTACAACACAGTGGACTGGTTTCCCATGCGCAGACTGAGAAAAAGAAGAACAATTCGTATCAGTTTTCCAAATACTCAAACTTTTTTTAGGTTTGGTGTAGGTCTTTTTGTGTGGCGATTGAGATGTAGCTGTCATAAGACTGTAACCTGTGCTGAACCCTGACAAACGTTTTCAGAAGAGGAAGAAACTAGTAAACGTCATTGATTCTGACAGATGCCCGTGTGTTTGTGTACTCCGGTATTCAGTGACGTCAACATAAAATTTCTAAATGTATAAATGGGCCACATGAACGCCGACTTGTGGTCGAGAAAGACCTGAAAATGCACAATCGGTTTAGTTCGGAAGGTGGAATTTGTAAGGAGTTATACTCTCCCGTCTTTAAACACAAAACTGACTCCTTGTGTAGGACTGGAAATATCTACACTGTCTTTAGTATCACCTTACAGTGTAATGAAAAATCAGTGCATAAGAAACAACATTCACAGACACCAACAAATTCCGTGTTCTCTTAGTCCTTTTTGGCCAGCTTCTCAGCACGTTTCTGTCTAATCTCACTGATGATCTTTAACAGCGACAGAACAATGGGGACACACATGGGCAAGAAGAGAGGGATGTATATGGCAAACTTCTGGTCGTCCGGAAAGTATAAAAGATGCAAAAGCGAGGGGTCAAAAAACGCTCTCTCAGAAGCGAGTATAGCCTCCCGACTGTACTGCAGGGCAAAGGCCAAGTTCCCGGCCTCCAGCTCAGCCATGGCAGCCTGGAGCGACGTCACCGCATTGGACACCTGCGACACAAAGAGCTGGTTAAATAACAAAAAAAAAAGAGAGAAATGTGCACTAAATGGAAGTAACCAGAGACCGCAAACAAAAAGTCAAAAAGGAAGGATCATACCAAGATTTCATGAACCTACTCTAGATTTTTAACATGGTCAGATCTGACTTCTGCATCAGAAATTTCATTTCCAAATATCCATTTTAAAAAAAAAATCAGTGCATGTTGTTGAAAAAAGCAACATTCGTGTTCATGGTCTTGTTTGCAGAAAAAAACCTGACTGTGGATGACATCCACAACAGGATGTGCTTTTATAGGAGAAAATTTAATGAGGGTTATTATCTTATTACGTTTTGCCAATGATTAAGATTTTTTATTTATTTAAAAAAAAATGGTACAAGCAATTTTGAATAAGTGTATAGGAACATTTAATGTTGTAAATCTACAAGACAAGTTAGTCACAGCTGTGCCCCATCATTCCCTCACCACACTCTCTTGCACCGTGAAACTCTACTGAGAAACCGTCTGTCTTCTCCTCACTCGTTTTCCGTACCAGCTTATCCGTCGTGGCAGCTGGACCCGTTCCCAGCCGACCACGCCAATCTACCGCAAGGCCAACGCAGAGACGAACAACCATTCACACCTGCGGGCAATTTAGAGTAGCCGGTTGACCTAATACCTGGAGGAAACCCAAGAATCAAAAACCCAACAATCCTCGGACCTGGAACATTTTCACTTTGAGGCGACAGTGCTAACCAATAAACCACTGTACTAAACCGTAAATTGATCCTTACAGAAAGCTGCACCATATCAATGACTATATGCTTTTCTTTGTCGAATAACAGCACAGACGAAATAATTAAAATTACTAAGAATTGTACCAGAAACGTTTTATTTAGTTCTACTGACCGATACAGAAGGATGATTTCAGAGCAGATGCATGGACATGTTTTTGGTATTAGATTTGTCGTTTGGTATTCTTACTTGTTGGATTGGGTACTATGCAATATCTCTCTCTCTCTCTCTCTCTCTCTCTCTCTCTCTCTCACACACACTAAATTCCTGGGAAGCCAAAGTGCTCCAATACACCAGACAAATCGAATGAAGAGCCTTCAGTTAGAATTCCAGCTTCTAATTGTTGTTATTATCGATGAGCTACGAAGCTCATCCCCACATTGCTCCTCGCTCCCTCTGCTCCTCCAGCACTGCTCGACTGGTCTGTCCATCGCTCAAACGACAAGGAAGGCATGCATCTAAACTCTTCTCTGTTTTGGCACCTAGGTGGTGGAATGAACTTCCCCTAGATGTCCGAACAGCTGAGTCACTGGCCGTCTTCAAACGAAGCCTAAAGACCTTCCTCTTTCGGAAATACTTAGATTAGCACTTATTCATATTTTAAAAAATAAATAAATACAAGAATTCAGCCTGCATGATTTATCTTCTAACAGATTGTATCCTTTAACCTGGGTTCAAGCGAAGCGGTATCTGAATGTATTCACAGATAAGAGCGTCTTATAATGTATACGTAAATGTGAGCTGTGCTGTGAGCTGTGTTCCGTCACCTGCTCTGCGATGTTGTCGTTAATAACGATGTTGCTAATCTGGTCGAGGAGCTGAGCGAGCGAGGTGATGGTAGTCGTAGCAGTAGCAACGTTCTCGACACTGCGACTCCACAGCAGCCGGTCCAGCTCCCAGTCGGTCAGTCCCGCGCTGCCCGGGCTCTGCAGAAGGAAACCAGGAGGAGGTTGTGTCTTCTGTACTCCCAATAACAGCCTGGGAAAACGGAAAACTGCACATTAGACAGTCGTGTTTAAAAAAAAAAGAAAAAAAGAAAAAAAAAAAACGGTAACCTTCTGAGACGGACCTTAACTGCGCCAAGAAGACGCCCATTACGTCGGCCATGTTGATGTTGATATGGACAGGAAAATCCGCCTCAGGACCGTACATTTCATTCACGTTGTATACCTTAAAAAAAAAAAAAAAAAAAAAAAAGAGACAGATATAAAGGATAATACTTCGACCAGGTAAAGAGAACACGCACAGTGACGGTAAAGAAAACAGACCGTACCATAATCCCTCCCCAGCGGGGGCTGTGGAAGGCGTTTGAAGGCACTTCGTTCTTCCTGTGATCTCTGATGAAGAGTGGAGAGTGATGGGCTTCGGGTACGTACAGCAGGAAGTTCAGCACCGGGTACGAAGATGCAGCGTTCGAGCCTGTTCGAGTGAACGCGGCACAAAATCGGTCATGACGCGAGTGAGTGCACAAGAGACAGTTTTTCTATGCGTTGTGCTGATGTCACTTCAAGCCATTGTTTATTTATGACTAGTTTAGAAATCTCCCCACCTAATCTGGCCTCCACAGGATTGATGACGTGCGCCAGGCTGGCTGCGTTAAGAACGTACGCCGACGCGGTGCTGTCAAAACGAGGGTTGACCCCCAACATCGCGTAGTACAGGATCTGACAGGGGAGAAACCGTTTCGTCAATTTTAGCTACTGGCAGCTAGGAACAGCAGGGACAGTTTATACTTAAGTACCTGCGAGTCCAAGGAGAAGTTCGCTATCGGGGTCAGTTTGTCCAGAAGAGGCTGGATGTAGCTATGAACAGCACCCTCGATGTCCCAGTGCAGGCCGTGGGATTTTGGGTCAGGGTTCAAGAGGCTGAACGTGATTTCATAACCTGATGGGCAGCAAAAAAAAAAAAAAACGAATACAGGTAAGTACAGTAGAAGACTCAGTACATTTAAATGATCACGTTACAGATCAATTCTTGATTCTGATTGGTCAGAAGGTAAACTATAACTAGGTGCACTGTTATAAGAAATAATTAACAATTAATGATGTACTAGTGTGATGAGACCTGATACCAGGTTCCCCTTCCCAATAACGAATAATTTTCCAATAACAGAATATCCCGAAGCTTTTTTTTTTACTCCACAAGGATTGCAACGTTCCATTTATTAATGAGCAACACACAGTGCTTTTTAAACATTTATAGCTACATTTACTGTTGCTGAACATTCACAAGGGAAGTTAGTTCCTGCCATCACGGACGTTATAGCAGCTGTACACTCGCCATTTCCTCCTTTTTTAATTAATAAGACAAACTCGGAGGAAAAGGACCTTACAGAAACCCTCACCAAACATTCCATTAGGTTACATTCCATATGTAGATAGGTGTACACCGAACCCTGGTACAAAGCGATACGGCTTTAGAAAAATCAGCTCTGGGGTTGTAAATTCATCACACCACCTCACCACTGATTTCTTTTCTTATATCAGGAACATCCCCGGAGTGTTTGATTCCTTAAACAGCAATCTGACCTGGACTGGACTTGATGGCCCTCATGCTGTCGACCAGGCTCTCCTTGCTGACCTGGCTGATGCGGATGCGGTCGCTCAGGGCGCCCATGATTTCCTGGTGGCTGAAGGACATGGTGTCGATCACCTGCTTGACCTGAGGCTCCAGAGCAGACAGCACCTCCTTCAGACTCCCGGCGGGTGGAAGCGGAGCGGCGCGCAGCAGGGCAGTGCGCCACTGACCCACATATACTTTCACATCCTTCACAGAAAGTAGAGACACCGCCGTCAAATATCGACAGCTCTAAAAGTCACACGACAGGGTTCCAGATCGACATCCATGAGCCTATTAACACAATGATTGCAAATCTTACAGCTGGAAGCAAGGTGGAGGACTCGGGGATGACGTACACCACGACAGACCCACATGCACTCTCACTGAGCACGTGCAGAGAAAGATCCGCCTCTGTGTCGGATAGAAACAGCAAAGCTTTATTTACACCAAGATAACTCATGACCCGATATACATTTCTGAAAACTACAGTTTACAAAGTACCTTGAGCTGTGGGCTGATTTAAAGCATCTTCTTCCATGATGGTAGCCGTGCGATACTTGGCCTCGTATCTGTACTTCAGCCCGTTCTTAGCTAAAGCATTGAAGAAAACAGGAAATAAACATTTCACCAATTTTGTTTTTTTTTCCATTTCAAGGAACCTCGGAGCATTTTTCACTCACCGTCTACTTGGTACTCCTGCTCTCTGGTCTGACTGAGCGGGACCTTCTTCTGCTGCTCTGGGCTCAAGGTTCCTCGAGAAAACACCACCTCGACCTCAACGCTTAGCAGGAGCTTTGTAGACAAACCATAAACACAGCCATCATGAATACAAAAGACACAGCCTCTTTTTTTTGCCGTTTATCCCTTAGCTTATATAACAGGATAAATAGAAAAAAAGAATGTAAAGATATAAACTGAGAAACATTATTAGTGTGTGGGTCTGAATCTGTAACAAAGATCAGTCAGTTAGGTCCTTACTGTTTTTAACTGAAACTAGTTAAAACGTTGATATGTTTTTGCACGAGTCATCCGAGTCATCAACAAGACAAGACGTCATATTTGTGAGATGACTCATGGTATTAAAACAGACAAACTGGATGAAGCTTGGATGCTCTTTTCGCAGCTTCGGCTGGCACCGAAAGAAAGGAGCCAGCTCAGTGCATGCGTATAGGCAAAAAAGCCACATGAATTCCAATCTAACCATTCTCATTCATGTCACAAGGCCACAAATCAGATGTGTATCCAATCTAGGAACACATATGAGGAAGTGAGTTAAATCTGACTTAAAAAAGATTCAATTTCTGTGTTCACACAGACCTGACAAAATCAGATCTGTAGGGTTAGGGCGTATAGTGCACAGAGGTCGCCGACTTTCTGCAGAGTCAGTCGCTACAGACCTCCAAACTTCATGTGGCCTTCAGATTAGCTCAAGAACAGTGCAGAGAGAGCTTCATGGAATGGGTTTCCAGGGAAGAGCAGCTGCATCCAAGCCGTACATCACCAAGTGCAATGCAAAGCGTCAGATGCAGTGGTGCAAAGTAGGAATCAACCGATTATTGGTGGCCGATATTAGAATTTTGCCGATTATTGATATCTGCGTTTTATTTTACCGATAATTGATATTATTACAAAGTGCACTAATGCGGCTCCGCTACCGTCTCTTCCTCTGTGCCTGAGGAACCGCGCTGCTTCATTTAAAGTCCCACCCATAACAATGATTGGCTAGATGGCATACGATTAATAGCCAATCACCACTGAAGCCTCGCTGTCACTCATACACGTCACTCAACACAGCGTTGAAAAGTGAAAACAATACAATCCTCCACACTGAAAACACCACGTAGCTCTTGTGAGCTGTTTCCGTAATGAAAAGCCTTTGCGGTTTCCCGGTTATAGCGCTGAAATGTCGGAATAACGAACCTTGTTGCAGTGATAATGTGAGCATGCAGTGAGATGTGCATGCGTTGTTAATACTGTAATAACGAGTGTTCAGTGAAATCTCAAGTATTTTTGAGAGGAGATATAGGTTTAGTGAGCTGAGCAACTGAGCAGCTTTCTCCCGGAAGTTTTTGCAGGTTGGGATGTCTGTATACATTTTCATCACTTTCATTAAATGTTTGTTACTTTCACTACAAAGCCATGCTGCTAATTTTGTTTTAACATTAAAATCCAAGTTAATCTATTTTTGTACAGGTGCAAGTTCCCTTGTTTTGTCCCTTCTAGTTTATAATTACTTTGTTTTTATTTATTTGTTAGTACTTTTGCTAATTATATTTTATTTAAATTTAATGTTAAAAAAAATAAAAAAAAAAGATAAGTACTAAAAGCAATATTTTGTGTTGGAGTTTTAGAGATTTTCATTTTTACTGTAAATATCGTCTATATATATCGGTTCCAAATATCAGCTGTCGGTAATCATTAACTAGCAATAATCGGTATCGGCCCTGAAAAATCAATATCGGTCGATTCCTAGTGTAAAGCACGCCGCCACTGGACTCTAGAGCAGTAGAGACTGGTTCTCTGGAGTGATGGATCTCGCTTCTCCATCTGGCAATCTGATGGATGAATCTGGGTTTGGTGGTTGTCAGGAGAACGGTACTTATCTGACTATATTGTGCCGAGTGTAAAGTTTGGTGGAGGGGGGGGATTATGGTGTGGGGTTGTTTTTCAGGAGCTGGGCTTTTATTTCCAGTCAAATGAACTCTGAATGCTTCAGCATACCAAGAGATTTTGGACAATTTCAGGCTCGAAACTTTGTGGAAACAGTTGGTTGATGGCCCCACATAGTGTATGTATTTTAACACATGCAAGATGGTGTTAAGATGGAATGATGGCCACCTGTAATGAGTCCAGCTCAGAGATTTGAGAGTAGGGCAGCCAGGCTCGGTATGTCTCTGTTGTTTTCCACCATAATGGCAAGCCAAGAAAGATGACCACAGCTGCGATGGACAGGGCAGCATTTCTCCCTCTCTGCTTTTCTGTAATTTCACACAAACATTTTTAAATATTACACAGAAATAAATTTCCCCAAAAGTCAACATTAACCAACAGAACCTGCTCTCTCTCTCTCTCTCTCTCTCTCTCTCTCTAAGAGGCTAGTCTGACCAGATGAGCTTTAACCTGCTACACACGTTCATATATAAATACAGTCCAAATATCTACAAACTCAAGAGATATCTCAAAGAGAACATAATGATATCCTGAAGATCCAGAAATAATAAAAATAATACATACATGACAGTTCTATAAGGGAATGTTTACGAGTCACTCACCTATCTCCATTGCTGCTGCCATTGCTGCATTAATTTACTTCCGCATATGACGCAGAGAGAGACGCTGACCAATCAGAGAAGAGAACCTGCATATATGTTGTCCAATCAAATCAGCGAAGGGGCGGGTTTTGTTCGCTGTACGGAAGCCTTAGCAGGACACGAGACAACAGTATAACGGGCAAAGGAAGAATCGTTTTAAAATGATTTTTTTAATTTAAAAAAAAAAATGAATATGTTTAAAGAAATGCCGGTGTAATGTTGGTCTTTCTTTCTTATTTTCTTATCAGTAATAGAAAATTAAAAAACAATAACACAGAGCCCTTAAAATCCTGTAAAGTGATTTTTTTTTTTATGAAATTACTTCCGCATATGACGCAAGAAAGACGCTGACCAATCAGAGAAGAGAACCTGCATATATTTTGTCCAATCAAATCAGCGAAAGGGCGGGTTTTGTTCGCTGTACGGAAGCCTTAGCAGGACACGTGACAACAGTATAACAGCCAAAGAAAGAATCGTTTTAAAATGACTTTTTAAATTAAAAAATATAAAGATGCATATATTTAAAATTTGGTCTTTCTTTCTTATTTCCTTATCAGTAATAGAAAATTAAAAAAAAAAAAAAAACAATAATACAGAGCCCTTAAAGTCCTGTAAAGTGTGTTTTTTTTTTTTAAGAAATTACTTCCGCATATGACGCAAGAAAGACGCTGACCAATCAGAGAAGAGAACCTGCATATATTTTGTCCAATCAAATCAGCGAAGAGGCGGGTTTTGTTCGCTGTACGGAAGCCTTAGCAGGACACGTGACAACAGTATAACAGCCAAAGAAAGAATAATTTTAAAATGACTTTTTAAATAAAAAAAAAAAATGCATATATTTAAAGAAATGCCTGTGTAATTTTGGTCTTTCTTTCTTATTTCCTTATCAGTAATAGAAAATTCAAAAACAATAATAAAGAGCACTTAAAGTCCTGCAATGTGATCTTGTCTGAACAAGTTATTATACTGTGCACAAAAGCTATTTAACTTTTTAAGATAATTTACTATAAATCAATGTGTCTCTAATGACATCAGATGCACACAGCCACCATATAATGGAGAGAACTCATCTGATCAAGATTAATTTTCACCTCGTGGTCTTTGAAGCATTTGCCTATCATACAGATGCCTTATGGGTTGCCTTTAAAAAAAGGAGTGATGCCACCACCACCGTGCTTCTCTACAGGGATCGTGTTCTCACTGTTTAACCTCATTGCTTAATCCAATATGGATCCCCTCCCCAGAATGTCTTTCCTCTCCTGACTCCTACATAAACCCTACGACTGTCCTGTCAGCTGCTTCTCCCATCTGAGTTGTGGATCTCTCCCAGTTAACCCTGGCCTCGTGGTTGCTTTTCTGACTAACGTCCACTATACCTGATCATGAACAACATATCGTAGGTTTCATATTCATTAATGGTGGGATCTTGGGATCTATTATTTAATAACCAAACCCTTATGAATATGTTTTGATAGCTCTTTGGTGCTTATGATGGTTTTCTTGGATTCTTCCAGGAACAGGAGTATTTGTATCGATACTCATCATGTGACCCTCCGATAGCATGCACATTGTCCTATAATAACTCACCCATTAAACTTGCAATCCACATCATTAATCAGAGGAGACGTTCATTGGTTTTTGAATCTCTTTATTTTATATTATATATATATATATATTTTTTTTCTGCTGGACACCAAGTGCTTAAGGAATAACACCACAACAACATTACAGTTTATCCAAATCAACAGTGACCGCTCTCCTTGAAATGCCCCACAGTTAGGTCCTTACCAGCATGTTAAGCCAACAAACATCATCGTCTCTTTATTACTATGCTACAAAGATGGAGAGCGAAGTACATTCAAGCACACCACACAAAACGGCAAACTAATATAGTTAGTACTCTATGATTATCAAACAGCGCATGAGCAATCCAGAACACTTGGTACTATATATATATATATTAAATAAACGTGCCTCAGTTGGAGTGAGTCAACTGTTTGTTGGAACTGTCGTGATGCACACAGAAGTACTGACCTAAACACACGCCACTCCTTCCCTTCTTTCACACGCACACACATTATGAAGCAATGCTCCTACAATGCTTCAAAAACACACAACATTTGGAATGGATAACGTTTCTCTCCACCGTTCTGCCCTCACAACCACAGCATGTGGACTTGAAGTTACAGGAATGACGAGACAGGAACTACGGAACCTGGTGCGAGCGACTGGAATTGAATACTTAGAACCAAAAAAAAAGAAAAAAAAAAGAAAAAAAAAAAGGTTTCTTCAAAATTTAAATTAAATAACACAACCTAAATCAGGTGTTAATAATTCAGCCATGCAGGCAACACTATTTGATTAATATCTTAGAACCGTTTTCACAAAATGACCTTGTAAAAAATCTCCTTGATCTGCTTTCCAGCCTTCCTTCCTATAGTGTCGAAGAAATGTTAGCAAGACAGACTAGGAGACGTTTTTATTGACGGCTCTTGCACACAGGAGAGACGACAGAGCAGGAGCAGGTCTGTGACTGGCTGGTGACACAAAGAAGGAAGCTGCGGTGGAAGGTACTACAGGGCGGCAGAAACTGGAGAAAGCGGGTGACGGGGGGCGGGGTTTAGTAGGCGTGGTTGGCCACGTACAGAGACTTCCCTGCAGCACCGCCGGTTCCGCTGGACACATACTTTCCCTGAGCGGCCAGGCCGTTAGCCTGTGTGGGGGGAGAATAAAAAAAAATTATTTAACTGTAATCACTGAAGTTCAGATGCTAAAAATAATCCACTAAAAATAAAAGCATAGTTCCTCCTTTATCTGAAAATACACTCTCAGATATAACGCGAGATTTGTCATGTAACCCAGAGTCCCTTCTCTGAACCTTTTGATCAATTCTGTACTAATAAGCAGACGAGTCCTCATCAGGCAGACACTTAATAACGAACCTCTGCGCGCTTGATGAACTCCTCAGTGGCGGCTTTTGTGTTCTCCTTGGCCCCGCGCCAGGCGCCGAGGGCTGAAGCCTGCAGAGCGCGTCCGTATGAGAAGGTGAGAGCCCATGGCTTGGGCAGGGGGCAGTTGTTGATGGCGTTCAGATTGATGGATGCCTCCTCTTCACTCTGTCCTCCAGACAGGAAGGTTACACCTGGGTGAGAAAAGAAAATCGATTAGCCTCGCTGCTGATTAAAGTCATTACTCACTGCCATTAAACTGTCAACGGTTGTCGAGAGCTACACAACAGATGTTGGGTACGGTTTAAGAGTGTAATGCTCATTTAAAAAGCAACACAAGCACCATGATGCATTACCTGGGACTGCTGGAGGAACGGTACGGCGCAGCGCGGTGACCGTTGCCATGGCGATCTCCTCACTGGAGAATTTGGTGGGGCAGGAGTGTCCGGCGGTCACCATGTTGGGTTTGAGCAGGGTTCCCTCCAGGTAGACGTGATGGTCAGACAGAGCCTTGTAGCATGCGGCGAGGACCTGAAGCACGATAGAAGGTAAAATGTAAAGTTCTGACCACTAGGGGCACTGCTGCACACCAAATCTGCTGCCTGAAATCGCTAAAACCATGACAAACTGGCATGAAGAAAGCCAACAAGGTAGGAAAAAGAAATAATCAGTAACTATCAGCATGTCACAAAGTCTTTTATTCCTCTTATACGATCACAAATACAGGTCGAGAGACCATTTACCTTCTCCGTGACGTACTGGCAACGCTTGAGGTCATGATCTCCGTCAGGCAGGATCTCAGGCTCCACGATAGGCACGATGCCGTTCTACAAAACAGGACCAAGAGGACAGAATTAGATCTCGTCATCATCCCCGTCTAAACTGAGCAATGCGACCTGGAAACGAGCTCAAGTGAGACAGAGCTCACCTGCTGGCAGATGCTCGCATAGCGAGCCAGGACATTGGCGTTCTCCATGATTGCCAACTCTGACGGAGTGGTCTCGCTGATCTTCAGCACAGATCGCCACTTAGCAAAGTCAGCTCCGTCCTTCTTATACTGAGCACAGCGCTCTGACAGGCCGTCCAACCCTGAGCACACACAAATAGCAATAAAAGTTTGTCAAACGTGGCCTGAGGACTTGAACTCTCTCACAAAAAGAACAAGAGACTGTTTTTTTTTTTTTGTTTTTAAAAAACTGATCACCTCATGGACTGTAAACGTATAAAGATTAAAAAAAAAAAGAAAAGATTAAAGTACACACTGTTTTAATGGCATCAATAACTGAAAGTCGTTACCCTGCGTTGTGGTTTCGCCATTGGTCCCTGCCAGAGGAACAACACCTTTGTCGACCTATTGGGAGAACAACAGTCTTTAACGCAGGAACTTAAAGGATAGATAAAGCGTTGAATGCTCAAAAACCTCCAGTTTTGTTTTGTACCAGAGTATTCTCATACTGCTGTGATTTATCCAAATGATTTTAGTCTTATCCTCTTTTTTTTTTTTTAAATAAACATAAATAAACAATAATAATACCTTAATGCCCACGACAATGCCCCTGTCCTTGATCATCTTGGCGAAGTTAGTCCCATCGTCTGCGCTCTGGTAAAGTGTCTCGTGGAAGAAGATGACGCCGCCGATGCACTTGTCTATGCGGTCGTCAGCTGTGAACAGGAGCTGGCGGTACAGGCGGCGATTCTCTTCCGTGTTCTCGACACCGATGGGGTTCAGGCGCTTGGCCATGCTGCCTGTTTGCACACACACACACACAAAAATGTATTGCTTCACACCAGAGGAACTGCTGCAAGCCTCAAGCTGTTGTAAACGTTTCGACACACTATACTGTATATTACCAAAGTAGCGCTCAGTGACACAGGATTGGTCCGAGCGATCGTTTAGATTCATCTAACGTGCAAGCTATTGTGAAAAATCTCAGCTCCACAACGCATGTGCACCTAGAAAATGTAGTTTCCAAAGACAACCAGAATATCATGTACCGATTCAAAGGGGTATATTATAAACTCTGTACAAGTGGAGGCACGCTCAACATTCACTGGGGTGCCAATAATTCTGCATCAACAAAAACGCTATAATTCAAAAAGTAAGAGACTTTTGTTTATAGTTTAGTGGAAATGTGTAATTGTTGTGGCTCATTTATAATTTCTGCTTGGTCACTCAAATGATGAAATTGAGTGCATTTATATATAAATAAAAAATCTGCACACTAATTTAGAGATTTATAAAGAGTATGCATCTGCACATAAACAGTCATATCTTAGGTGTTAAATATGAAATCTTGGAGACCTGTGGACTCATCGGCAGCGAGGATGCCTTTGCCAGGCGTGACAATGCGCTGGGCGATATCCTGCAGCTCCTTCTTCTGCTCGGGAGTGAGTGCTGGGTACTGGTGCGTCATGATGCCTGCTGCTCCAAAAACCTGAGAGAGAGAGAGAACAGGATGCACTGAGTGACTCACTTCACCATATTCATACTGTTGCTCAAGAATATGAAGAGTTTATATTAACATTAGTGCTACGTTTCCATTCAGTTACACAACAGTAGCAGCTCGTTACTTCAGAACCATTACTACAGCACAGTTTGCGACATCACCAGCACGCAAGGCGAACGATGCATTTCTCTTCAACATAACGTCTGAAGATGTACATCAACAAAGGAAGACCTTTCTTTAGTTTAACGGTTTCACCCGTTACACGTTTTAACTGGAACGTACAAAGCTGCGTCGGCCTGCCCGAGCAGCGAGCTAGCCGCTCAGCCGACATCCCGCCGGCGAGACTGTGCGTAGGCATGGCAACAAGCACCAACCTGTTAACCAGTAGCTTCGTTAGGATCCTTTTCGGTCAGCAAAAATAACGTCAATATTTGACCAGACGGCATTCAGGACGTCAGTTACTCGGTCAGTTTCCTGATTATGAAGCTGTTGTATTATGTGATACTCGTGCCAAATAAAGCTGCTGGGATGTACCAAAAAAAAAAATAATAATAAATCAAATTACATCTAAAATTCAGGACTGATGTGTAAATAACTTCAAATGCTAACAAGAAGATTTGGTCTTTCTTTACATCAGGTGTAAAATTAAGGCTACTAAATCGAATCTGGAGCTGTAGCGGACTCTAAAATCATATCGATGTCTGGAGAATTGTTTCATATAGCTCTGTCCGGAAGCCTGACTTATACAATACTCTAAACAAGGGGTGTAAATTATTTATTGACTTTTGCACCCTCATTGTGTTACCATCATGTTAATTGTCGCCCTGTGATTCTGACCGAACACACACACACACACACACACACACACACACAC
>JAOVYU010000026.1:21418518-21430489 GCA_025674565.1 Synodontis membranacea
TATATATATAGGTGCTGATTTTGATATTTTGATATATTTCATAATTTAGTTTCTCTTTTTCCTAAATATGAAAGCTGTTTTTCCCCCTACTATTGTAAACAACAGCAACACAATAAAGAAAAACAGAAGTATAAAAAAAAATAAATTAAACATACACCATCACCATAAACAGCAGTTAAAAATAACAATATTTATCAAAAATATAAAGCAAAATATGATGCAACATGATAGACTTTCCCATTAACTGTAATACACTGAACAAAAGACAAAATAAATAAATAAATACATAAAATAAAATGTAAAAAAATATCGAAATATGAATTTCAATACTATATATATTAACCTATGTTTTTAATGAACCAGTGTATAAGTCATAGGTCTAGAAATCTATTGGGAATTCATTAGCTGCTACCCTCATTAGTCGAATTATTAGATAAACATTCATTAACTTGTAAAGTAGTCCCATTGGGATTAATTATTATCTTATATATTTAATGCATCATCAAAACACCCTAATTTTAGAGGTCATTAATGACTTTGCTACAGTTACAGATCAACATACTGTAGCAACATACTGGCAAAGCTTGCGTGTTTAGAGCTCTTTAGGGCTCATTATGGCACAGTGTGGTAGCAAAGGGACAGATATGCTGTAAGAATGAGCCTGAGATTGATGGCATTAATATCCCCAAAGCCCATGTCTCAGATGTTGGATGATCTCATGAATGTTGGATGATAAGAACCTTTTAGCAAAGGCAATGTATTGATTAAAACTATTTCATCAATACTGTGGAAATAGATATGATGAAGATATTGTGGACCTCCAAAGAAAACATTTTTTTAGTTTAAAAAAAAAAGAAAAAAAGTTTACGTGTGCAAAATAAATAAATAAATAAATAAATAAATAGTTTTGATGGATGCAACTGTATATTAGTTTAAAGATGAATATTCCACTAGAGGGCAGTGGAATAAAACAAACCATAATGCAAACAAAAGACTAAAACAGCTTAGTAAAAGACTAAAACTGAACTAGCCTAGACTGAACTAGTTTTTAAAATATTTTCTTAAAATATTTGAATATCTTTCCCAGCTATATTAAAAGCTACATTTCATTTTGTGTTATACGTCTAAGTCACACTGCATTTGCGATATCTCCTCAAAAAAAGATAAGACTTAAATCATTTCAAACTATTTTATTGACACCGGAATGATGTTTTTAAACTAACAGAAGACTAGCAGTATGGATAGCTACTTATCTAGAAGTAGTAACTTATCTCCTCATGCCTTTAGAATGGTTTGAAATTGGGAAATTTTGTACCAAATTTCAGTAGAATGCAATCTGGTGGCAAACAATAATAACTAGAAAATGTACTTATTTATGCAGGTCAATATTAAAATGTAGTTTTACAAATAAAATACGTCATACTGGATTCATTATCTCTACTTCACAACTTTCATGAGTTCATGACAAATACACGGTGTTCCTTTGTTACAACATATTTTGGGGTAAGTGAGACAAAAGAAGCAAAAACATTGGCCACACGTGATATGCTTCAAAAAAAGGATTATACACTGAGGTGTGTGTGTGTGTGTGTGTTTATTCTTAATCAGAATAATCTCCGCAGTACAGACTTGGTGGGCCCAGAGACTGCATAGGGTATATTTCACCTATACTTCTTTTGGCTTTGAATTGCAAAAGGGTTCCATACAGACAACACCAAAATTTTTATTTTTATCAATAGAGGTCTCTTTTGCTTGCCTTTAGTCTTTCCTAAGATACTTTTTCTTACTTTTTTTTTGTTTTGTTTTGTTTTTACATCCTCTTCACTATACTTCTTCTATCAGTGCTTGATTATACATAACTGATTCTTCTTCCTGATCCTTCAACTGGAGTACAGGACATGGGGATCTGCAGAGGAGCCAGAAGTTACCAGGTATGTTGGAGGTGAGGGTGCAGTTCCAAAGCTCCAGATGTCATTGCCGTACCTGGGACTGGACTGTCAGTGACTCTGTGAGGGTGCACAGTCACACCCCTCAAAAAATATCAGGATTGAATGACCGCATGTGAGTTGACTGGAAACCGGTTTGAATGTTGTTGTGTGTTGCAGCTGCATTCAAAGCAGTGTTCACAATATTTGGAATATTATATATCATCATCATCTTGGCAGGATTGATGTTTGCACTGTGATCCAACGGCTGAAGTTTATGGTTGCAATGGGGAGGAAGATAAGTAACACAATGCCCTTTTCTTTTCAGAAGTTAATAGCTTTCACAGATGCATGTGAACATTGGTTATCTGGCAAAAGCAAAACCTTCTTCTCTGGACTTACCTTTGTGTGTTTTGCAAAGTGATCAAGGAATAAGAGGTAAGTCTTACTCCAGTTGACACCCAAACTTTTTGATGTAAAAGAATAAAAATAAAAATAACTGAATTAAAAACAGACTCAATCATATGGTGAAAGATTGTATGTAAAGTGAATGCATATGCCTTTTTTTTGTCTTAATTGTGATGATTATGGCTTATAGCTTCATTTATACAGTCAATACTTGGTTGGGCTCATTTACCATGAAATACTGCAGGCCAGGTTGCTTTGAAAGCAGCCTTCAGCTCATCAGCATTTTTGGGACGGGTGTTTCTCATCGTCCTCTTGACAACTGTTCAGGTCAGGTGAGTTGGCTGGCCAATCAAGCAGAGTAATATGATGATCAGCAAACCATTTGTTAGTAGTTTTGGCACTGTGGGTAGGTATTAAGTGCTGCTGGAAGAGGAAATAGGCATCACCATAAAGCTTGTGTTTACTTTGGATCACTGAGCAACAGTCCAGTTCATTTCCTCCTTAGGCCAGGTAAGACACTTTTGACGTTGTCAATGAGCGGCTTGATATTAGGAATGTGACAGTTGTAGCCCCTTTCCTGAAGACCTCTGTGTGTGGTGGCTCTTGATGCCCTGACATCTGCTTTAGTCCACTCCTTGTGAAGCTCTCCCAAGTTCTTGAATCAACTTTTCTTGACAATCCTCTCAAGGCTGCACTCGTCCCTGTTGCTTGTGCACTTTTTCCTACCACACTTTTCCCTTACAGTCAACTTTCTATAAATACCTTTTGGAGGGTGTTGATGATCATATTCTGGACAACTGTCAAGTCAGCAGTCTTCCCTATGATTGTAGTTGCGTGTACCGAACTAGACTGAGAGATACATGCCATCTATACTGTTTGAAATATTCTAATAATTTGAAATGTTTTCATTTATTAAAATTTAAATAGAAAAATGCTTGACACATTTTTGTTTACGTGTAATGAGTCTAGAATGTGTAACATTTTCACTTTCCTAAAGAACTGGTGGAAAATGTTGCACTTTTTCATGATATATTAATTTGCTGAAATGCAGTGGCCCACACACACACACACACACACACACACACACACACACACACACACCCACCCATCCACCCGCTCACTCACACACACACCCACCCACTCACCCCCTCACACACCCAACCCACTCACACACACACACACACACCCACACATTCACACACACCCACCCACCCACCCACCCACTCACACACACAAAACCCTCCTGACAGTTAATTCAATCCAGCGATCACCCCAACCATATATATTTACTGTTGAAATGCTCTCTCACTGAGACAAATAAAGCCAATTCCCACATATTTAGTTTTCAAGTCTGGGCAGCACACCAAACCCCCACTAAATTCAACACACTCCAGAACAGTAAAATATTCTCAGGAGAGTTACATGAATATGCCTTCTTGTCAGACAGTATTAGCACAGTGACTATAGAATGTTGCATAGTATAGCATATATGCATTGCAATTTGAAAACATTGTTACATATGATCATTTATATTATTATCATCATCAATATAATAAAGTTTCATTACAACTCTTTTTTTTCACTCACACTTTTCAGTTTCAATCCCTTATTATTGTTACAGTATGTAACAATCCCATACAATCTGATCAAAATTGGCTTAGAACTTGAAACAATTGCACTTTATATTTACAATGTCTTGAAATATTTATCCACGAGCTAGTCTGCAGATTGTGCAATCACTTGCTAAAACCCGCCCCTTCTAGGAGCTGTTTAACTGAAGAAAAACTTCCTTAAAGTGAAAGCAGGATTGACCACATTCAAGTCAGCAACTCTACAGTAAGTGAGTGTGTTCCTGATAATGTATAGCCTATCTAATGAACTATATTCTATATGTGCATAGTTGTAATCATTATTGACTTTTTTTTTCCCTTTCATTACCTTAATGCTGAAATCTAAATTTCAATGTCAAACTTTTTTAAAACTAATTACAATCCTAGTGGATAATTTTTTTTTAATTTTATTTTAAGTATTATTACTAATTTATAAGTTGCATATGTAATTTTTTTCAAACCTGTTAGAGTTACAATTGCTTCTCCACAGGATTGATTCTTTAAATAGAGAGCCATGTGATTGTGCAAAATGTGTCCCAGGACATGTGTAGCATGGGAGCAGGATTATTATACTTAATTTCCTGTGATATTACAGTTTGGTTAAGGTTCAGCTCATTAATTCTTGGAATGCATGACGTGTTTGAATGGGATAAAAAAAAATTAATTACATTTAGTTTCCTGTTATTTGTTTTGAATCCAGCACTGTAATTACATTTTACTGTAACACCAGTATAAGGTTCAAATGCTATTAGAAGTATGTTTATGCATTTATAAAAACAAAAATTATTACATGCTATGCAGAGCTGCTGTGACTCAACACGCTTGCAGGAGAGCACTAAATTACTACATCTCATAATGTCATATGCTGCAACTGAATGGCTTTCTCTGCACTTACTGTAGAACTCCCAGAAATGAAGCAATGAAGCATAGCATGGGGGTTTATATATTTTGTTTTCCTTTTTTTTTTTTTTTCAATTTTGCTACAGTGGTGAAAATCCCACCATCATTATAGTTACTATACTGATTGACTTCTTCTAGATATTAACCTGTTGGACTCCCAATAAAAATAAAATGTGTTTAATCTAAACCTCGGTTTTCGTAAACATATACCTACAGTACAAATAATATCAATTTGGACCTAAAGTATTGTTTTGGTGTATTAAAAAGCGGCGCTAATAAATAGCCAAGATAAGATTGTACACATTTAAATAATTATAACGATATCTAATTGGGTTTGAAGTATAGATTTTACTTTCATGGGTGGGAAAATGACTGAGAAATTCGACTCAATTGGAAGTATATGAAATGTGTCAATATATTACTCAGTTAAAAGTGGAAGTATGGAGTGAAACATACTCAAGTGAAATAATAAAAAAGAAATTGGTAGTATAAATGTACTTGTATATTAAAATAGAGTATAGAGTTTAGAACTGATGAAATTCTATGTTTATTTGTTAACTATATATATTTGTTTCATTACTCAGAAGTAAAACAATGTAAATAACCAATATTTACCATTAGCTAAGATTTGATTCACTGCCTAGCCAATTATCGTAGCTATTGGAATCAATGCTAGTTTTTGCATTAGCATAGAAAAATAGGCTAGCATGGGTAAATATAGTTCCAGGTTAATGTTTAAGGGATGTATCTCAGCATGCATGTTCAAACTAGAGGAGATCGATCCAGAAGCGCTCATAATGCAGTCTGGTGGATTAGCTGTCTTCAGGATAGCTATATTGCTAACTAAGTTGGCACAGTTCTTGATCGTTATTAGCATCATGGATGAATTTGTTCGGAGGCTAAATGCCAAACTGAAATGATAGGATGCTAAGCTGAGCCCGTTCAACTGAAGTATAAGGACAAGGTATCAGGTCATCCAGTCATTGGTTGGATGACAGAAGAAGACAACTTTTTCAATTTGTAATGACTACTAGTGCTACGATCAGACAAGCAAATTGAAAATGACTTAATTTCAATCTAATTAATCACAACAGCTTCTTTAGTATACTGGTTATTTAGACACAGGTATGTTTAGAAGGCAATATTTTGTGCATTTTTGTTACTTACTTGCTGACTCAGAACACGGAAATGATACGCGTACTGTGGAATTCGGGGCTACTAGGACAGACAATATTGGATAATTAGTATTACATAATGTATTTTTGTATCTGTTCACCTGCTCAAGCTTGTATGGTCTTGCCAGTTATTAGTGACGTCTGTGAATCATGGTGAGGCGGCATGACTAATAATGACACAAGAGCGTGTGGCTAGCCTAAAGCTAAAATCCTTTGTCAGTAAGATTAAACTAACAGCTGAATCAAGACAACTAAACTATAGAACTAAATATATAAACTACACCCTTGAACTGGAAAATGCTGCCACACTAGTTTTAAATCATATATCTTTCAAGCTACGTAGTTAGCAAACTAGGAAGCGCTTTCATATGTTTAGCACAAAAGTGATCGCTATCGAACTTCAAAATAGTGTTTTCGCACAGAGCATTTATGTTGTAAAAACAATAAACGGTACAATTACAGAGTATCCTAATAGATACTCTGAGTCACCAAAAGTTTCATCTGGTACCATATTGAATTAATCATAACTATGAAACTAATCATTTTTTTAAAAAAGGAAACAAATACTTAAATTTCCTTTTCTTAGCCTGAATCTTCAGCTAGTTGCGTAATTTCTTGTGACAAACATTTGTGGTTTATTCTAGTAATTGATAATTATTATTGGAAATAATTGATGCATTGAAAAGGTCTGTGATTTAGCTACACGGATATGCCATTAAATTTCAGTTATACAGCTGATGTGTAATTTAAGCTTTAAAACAAAATAATTTAAAAGAAAATCAAATTCAAAATCAAATTAAAATTTTATTTGTCACATACACAGTCATACACAGTACAATATGCGGTGAAATGCTTATACGACCGCCCGTGACCTTAAAAAAAAAAATAAAAGCTTATAGATAAGAAAAATATGAATAAAAAAAAGTACAATAGAAAATAAATTTAACTAGGATAAAAAATACAAATATTCTGTACAAATAAAATAAAAATATTCTGTACAAATAAGGACATATTTGTACATTTGCAAAATATTCTGTACAAATAAGGGCATTACACAATATAGCAAAATATAGAAAATATATAAAAAAAATATATATACATATTAATGATATTAATGGTATTAATGTTAATGTTTTTTCTTTTTTGTTCTCAGGCTGCATTTGACTGTGATTTGGTAAAGAAGAGTGATGGGTCTCTTTAATAATATCAAGGTAAAAACTTTACCTATTATTATATATTATTGTTTAAACTTCATTCTATTCTGGTCAGAAATTCAGGTCTTTAACCACTGAGTTGCCGTAACTTCAACTTTCCTCTATTCTGTCAAATCTTCAAGAAAGATTAAGATAAATGCAAATTTGGTTTGTTTAAGCAAGCATTATTTAAACACATTGCACCGTTGGTTGTTAAGATCACTTTAAACGCACTTATACGCTAGAATAAATTGTTAAAACAGATTCCCCATCGTATGGTGCAAACATTTTCCTTTGTTTGGTTTGGAGTGCTGCAGATGAGTCCTAGGGGGGTTGTACTCATTCCTGACTTTCACTGCACATCCTTTCATTGTTCTTTCCTTTTTTCCCGCAACAGGTCAAACAACTAAACTGACCTTCCAAAACTGTTATTGTTCACTCTCATAATACTTAATGCATTCAACAAATGGCTGGAAGTGCATTCACGACATAATGCTTTAAACCAACAGTTCTCTTTATTTTGTCTCAGTTCTTTGTGCTGTGCCATGGAATGCTGCAACTTGCGCAGCTGTTGGTTTCTGGCTATCTGAAGGGCTCCATATCCACAATAGAGAAAAGATATGGCCTGTCCAGTCAGAAGTCTGGAGTGCTGGCCTCTTTTAATGAGGTATGTATATTAGGGAAAATCTTATCAGAATGGCAGCTGATTTATTTCTGGGTCATTAGACAGTTACATTTCACATTGTTCTCCACATTTGCATTTCATTTGGCCTCCCTGGGAGTCCTCCAACTGCTCTAAAAACAGTTACATTTATTAATAGAACGAGTGTGTGAATGCATGTCCATCGCATGGTGCTTTGCAATGGACTGGTGTCCCATCCAGAGGGCTTACGTGTCTCCTGCCTGGTGTTCCCAGGTTAGGCTCTGGACTGATTCAAACTTGACAGTGAAAGATAAAAAGATAAAACAATAACTGAAGATGAATGCCAAAATTACATCCTTTTTTTACTCCTGCCTGAACATGCACACCTGTATCATATTGTTTGCTTTTTTTGCAGGGCAAGCCACTGCAAGTGAAAATATTTAGCTTACAGGTGGAACAGATTTGCACTAGGGTCAAGATTTAACATATTTGATGAACTTAGTGCCTTAGTGTAACTGATTGATTTATAATAATAATAATAATGATGATGATAATTTTAATAACAACCCTGTTCTGCTCTGTACTATATATTCAGTTCTGCACAGATTCCAGACTGTATATAGTGACTCTGACGAAGCAACTTCTCAACATTGTCTTTGACTCGAAATTGCCCCTAGTTGTGTATGAGTGTGTGAATGAGGGTATTTTGTGCCCTGCGATGGACTGGCATCCCAATCAGTATGCATTGCCAACTCACGTCCGGGGTTCCCAAAATAAGCTCCAAATCTTGTACAACCCTGACACCAAAAATGGCAAACAAGCATTCACTGAAGATGAATGACATGAAGGATGAAAATTGAATCACTGCAAGACTGTCTTGTAGTCTTTGAACTGTTTTTTTTGGAGATCTGTCCTGAACCATCATAGTGTTACTTTCCCACTCATTCATGTTTCCTTTGGCTTCATTCATGACTGCTTTACCAAAGCCAAACATTGCCAAATGCCTACGATTAATGTCTGTAATAAATAATCTTTTCAAGGTACATTATCAAGATGTGACTAATTCCAAGTGTATCCTGTGAAATATTTAGTATCGCCATTTTGCCAGTGAAATCAGCTGTGTTTAAACATGGGAAAAAAGTAATGCAAACAATGATATTGACCTTCGAATGCTCTTAATATCGCTCAGAGATTTTCAGACAAATGCATGGTGTGTTATGTATCCAGAAACAATCCTACTAGTGTTTTCAGTCTTACTGTACAATGAAGAGTCATACATCTCTGGTTTTGCCTTCAGGTGGGAAACACGGTTCTTATCGTGTTTGTGAGCTATTTTGGAAGCCGAGTACACAGACCCAGGTGTATTGGGATCGGAGCGATCATAGCAAGCATGGCAGCATTCCTTATTGCGTTGCCACACTTTATCAGTGGAAAATATCAGTACACGGATCAGAAAAACAGTAAGTATGCATGATTCGAATCATGCTTTGTCACATGGCTGATTTCTTTCAGGTAAACTATAGTATTACTGTAGTAATACTTATTAAGGGAGTTTCTGAACATCATGTCTTTGATTGGCAGCTTCCACGGATCTTGGCTCTGGTCTTTGCCATGAAGGTAGCAATCAACAGGTCACATCCTCCAACCAGACATGCTCAGAAATCAAGAGTCATGCCAACAATGCAGTGTTTCCTATACTACTCCTGGGTCAGTTGATGCTGGGCATTGGTGGAGTTCCTATCCAACCCTTTGGGATTTCCTACATAGATGACTATGCTGATAAGAAGAATTCGCCGTTCTATCTTGGTAAGAGTGATCAAGCATGCCTGCTCTTGTCTCTGTATTGGTACGGTCTTAGCAGATAATGATATATAGCAATGCTCTCCATTTCTCCATTTCCTACAGGAATATTATTTGCATTAACTGTGATTGGACCAGCACTGGGTTACTTGTTGGGGTCGCTTCTGCTCCGGTTCTACGTTGACTTCAACACAGTGTCTCGTGGTGAGGGACAGATCTAATTTAATGAACACTACACACTCAAACAAACACTTAGACTTAGCTACTAGCCATGATAAAATCACCCAGATCAGAGTCAACATTTCTACTAGGCTTCCATAAAAATGGGCAGGGCAGTGTGAACAAAGGGCACGCTACTATGAGGAAACCAGTTCAGTGATAGTTTCTTGAGGCATTTAAGCATTATATGAGAAGGCAGATCAAGTTTCAAGGTTCTACACACTAATACTAAACTGAAGCAGACAAGCAGAGGTTTATGGATCTGTGTATACACTGTGTACACAAACAAGGCCTCAAGCATTACACATGCTATGGTCTGCCTTCCTTAACTTATCTTGACTTTGCATAAACTCAAATACAGTTTGACTTCAACCTTCTGCATTAGAATTCAAGTCCAAGCATGTAAACATAAGTAATTGTAATTTGTTACTATACTTGTGTATTATTTTGACATATTTGTAATCTGCTTGAGTAATGTTTAAACAGAATATTTGTACTCTTATGTAATATAAAATTCCAAGAAAGAAAGCGTAGCTTGTTTTCTTTGCTAATGGCAGGTTGGACTTGCATCAATTCCAGTAGCCAACATAAATGGCAAGGCAACAAGATAAATTTTAGCTAACAATAAATACTGGTTATTTGCAGGTCCTTTTTTTCTGATTAATTAAAATGATCAAACTATATAGCATAATTCATGCATATGGCCAGCACGTTTACAGATTTAATGACGTTTTCAGGCAAGAAAGTGGAAAATAGTTTTAGATAAGTAATAACGTTACTGTTCACATTGGATGAAAACAGTTTATTCTCAACCGTCTGGTACTTGAGTCCATTTAAAAGTAGCAACTATTTTACTTGCACTTTATCTGAGGTATACATACTTTCACTTAAGGGTAATTTATATAATTGTCCTTCCTCCGAGTAGATAAAACTATATTACTGTATTCATTCAATAGCTGAGAAAATTAAATACAACAAATTATCAGACTAATAAGAAGTTCTAGCTCAGGAAGCTCTGGAAGCTATTCATCATCAACTGTATGTTGCTTTGCATTGTTACTGCTTAAATGAATACATTACATATGCTAAAGATTAATTGTCTGTGTTTAGCGGACATGGGCTTAACCAAAGAGGATCCCCGTTGGGTTGGAGCTTGGTGGCTGGGTTTCCTTCTAGCTGGTACCTTGCTCTTCCTTACCTCCCTGCCATACCTATTTTTCCCCAGAAGCATGACAACAGAGGTATGTCTACAATATCACTCACATGCCCTTTGCAATTAGTCCAGCTTTTTCCTCATTGTTGCGTTCAGTATGTGTAGTGCAGCCATTTTGAGAAAATGAAACTACCAAGAAGGGTTATGCAAGAATTTTACAAGTTGCACATGATGGTGTTGTAATGGATCCCAGGCTTATTATCGAAGAAGCTAGAAACCTATTGGCCTATACATCTTTAGATTTTAGATCGGAAAGACAGATTTTTCATAATGGATTTTGTTTTGGTTAAAGGCAATGTCATGCAGACTTTGGAGGTGCTGAGAGATCAGATTTGTTATATAAACCTTGCTGGTCCATATGCACTCAACTCAGTAGTGAAAGTGTAAAAGGAAATGTGAGAAACTGTTGCCTGTACAAACATCAGGTTTGCCAAGTCCTTCACAGCAGTTTGCATGATTGAATATCACGCCAAGTTCCCATGGAGTGAAAACATATATGCTTCAAAACCCCTGTTTGTTTGTTCCTACAACATAAGGAATTAATAGATATGTAGATAGATAGATAAGACTTTATTAATCCCTCGGGATGGTTCCTCTGGGAAATTTGGAAATTTATGAAAGGTTGTTCATCTGTTCATATGTGCAGCATAGTGTGGTAGTAGTGATCGTAGTAATAATGGTTATTATTATACTGACTATATATATAAACATAAACACTTTATACTTAAACACCAGATTTAGATAATATAATTACCTAAGTATATGCTATATATGAGATAAATATACTATATATGCAGATATACCTCCTCCTCCTCCTCCTTCCCATTTCAGCTATTCCCAACTAGGGGTCGCCACAGCGGATCTTTTTGTCCGCACGTCCGATTT
>JAOVYU010000026.1:21478628-21492811 GCA_025674565.1 Synodontis membranacea
ATTAGTGATTGGTGATTAGTGATTGGTGATTGGTGATTAGTGATTGGTGCTGAGTGATTAGTGATTGGTGATTGGTGCTGAGTGATTAGTGATTGGTGCTTAGTGCTTAGTGAGTAGTGCTTAGTGATTAGTGCTTAGTGATTGGTGATTAGTGATTGGTGCTGAGTGATTAGTGATTGGTGATTAGTGATTGGTGATTGGTGATTAGTGATTGGTGCTGAGTGATTAGTGATTGGTGATTGGTGATTGGTGCTGAGTGATTAGTGATTGGTGCTTAGTGCTTAGTGATTAGTGCTTAGTGATTGGTGATTAGTGATTGGTGATTAGTGATTGGTGCTTAGTGCTTAGTGATTAGTGATTAGTGCACGTCCCGTGCGCCTTGGCAGGGTGAGAGGAGCTCGTGCAACTCTTGCTCACACATTCCACTGCTTCACTAAAGGGACACACGCACACACACACACACACACACACACATAATGCCCCTGCACCCCCTTTTGTTGTCTTTACGCTTTGTTGTTATAAAGAAGCGCAGATTCAACACCATGTCCGTAATTTCTTTTTTTTCTTTCTGGGGGGTCGGGACGCTTACTGTCGGCATTCCTGCTCCTCTAACACAGGCAACAACTTCTCACACTTCTCTGAATAACAAGAACAGCTCATTTCATTTTACACATTTTGCATTAAAACATTCGAATGTTGTAAATGTTGTGCAGCCTATCAGGGAATGAATAACCAGGAACCATGCACCTTAACTGTGAGCTCATTCCTGATTAGTTTTTTGCTGCACCTTTAACAGCTGAATAATTTATATTACGTTAGTTCGAATTCATTTGTGTGGTCCTTATAATAATAATAATAATAATAATAATAATAATAATAATAATAATAATAACAGTAAAATAATAATAATAATAATAATAATAACAATAAAAATAATTTAAAAAGTATAATAGTTTTAATAGTAATAATAATAATAATAACAATAATAAAATAATAATAACAGTAACAATTAAAAAATAATAATTTTAATAATAATAACAATAAAATAATAATAATGATGATAACAATAAAAAAATAATAATGCCAATAAAAAATAATAATAGTTTTAATAATAATAATTTTAATACTACTACTACTACTACTAATAATAATAATAATAGGCTGCCTATCACCCCTAATGAATGTTTCCTTCAGTTTTTACTGGAACCATCGTAAACAAAGATGCGTCATCAACATTATCAGAGCATGTTGCGCAATGCATAATCAAAGTAAACAGTGGGACCAAGGTGGCAAATAGAAAAAGAGCACCTGCGAGCTTTTGCTCTGTTATTATAGACCTTTGTCTGATTTATCCGTTCCCATTGCCTTCTCTATTCCCCATGGCATGTCTGCTGATGTCATCATGGCTGACATTTTAAAAACCAGCTACAGTATCTGTTGTTTACAATTTCAGAAGCAATTTCATCGTTTGCTCAAAAATGCTCCAAACTGTTCAAGATGTGGTGCATGAGCCAGAGTGGAACCTGTTCCCTGTTGGTCTAAAAGGTCTTATACTGCATGCATTGTTTGTTGTGGGTTACCTCTGGATTCTCTGGTTTCCTCCCACCTCTCAAGAATGTGTCAGAAGGAGGACTGGCTACACAAAATTACCCCTGGTTTTTGTGAGCGTAGTGCCCTGGAATGCACAGGCATCCCATACTGGGCTGTATTCCTACATCACACGTGGTTCCAGGATAGGCTCTAGAACTACCATGACCCTGACCCTTGCTGAATGAATGAAGGAAGGAATGAAGATAAGGATGATGATGATGATGATGATAATAATAATAATAATAATAATAATAATAAAAAACTTAAAATCTTGTACTGAGTGACAGTGACACTGAAAGGACATGGATATGAAAAAGGGATAAAATATGTTTATTTTTAATATAAATAATAATAATAATAATAATAATCGGGCTGTTATATAGCAATAAAATGAACAGCTTCTTATTTCACGTCTATCAGTATGAGTCTTGTTGATGGGATGTTCAAGAACAATTTTGTGCCTTTAATATTTTAGCTATTTATCCTTCATAATGTTTGGACTCTGCAGAAAGCTAGCTGTGCCTATGTTATTGGGCTGATGGCGGTGTACTGGTGTACCGAGGTGCTGCCCCTGGCCGTTACTGCTCTCTTACCGGTTGTTCTGTTCCCTCTGTTTGGCATCATGGACTCTAAAGATGTACGTTTTGCCACTTTTATACATATGCTTTAATTTTCCATGCAAGGAATTTTACTTAACCATACAAACCTGTACGGTATGGAAGTGTATTATATTTGTTTATGGGTGTGTGTGTGTGTGTTTGTATGTGTGTGTGTTAGGTTTGCATGCAGTACCTGAAGGACACAAACATGCTGTTTTTAGGTGGTCTGATGGTAGCCGTCGCTGTAGAGCACTGGAATTTGCACAAACGCATTGCACTGCGAGTTCTGCTCATCGTTGGGGTGCGGCCTGCCCTGTGAGTGCCTACACCATGCGTGTTATAAAATATCCTTTATCTATGGCTTTCAAGCACACGCTAATGTTTTGTTATGGCAATATGCCGTGTTGTTAAGATTAGTTTCAAGTGATAATCGATCACTTTTATCAGCAAGTACAGTACGTAGTGTTCTAGACTTTTAGGCATGTAAGACACTTTCATCAGTGTTATTCTGTGTTAGTATCTTTACTGCCATTCATGCGTTATCATCACGATGCTGATTATGTACAACGATGCCTGGTTATAAGTTAACTAAGAAGTGTGATTCTTCGGTGTAATTTTTAATGCAATTCCGTGCAGGCTGATGTTAGGGTTCATGAGCGTGACGGCGTTCCTCTCCATGTGGATCAGTAACACCGCCACTACAGCCATGATGGTTCCTATAGTGCAGGCGGTGCTAGAGCAGCTCAACAACACAGCAGGAGACGAGGAAGCCGAAGCAGCTTCAGAACGAGACGAGAAACTGCCCGAGAAACAGGCTGATGGCCAGGGTGAGCGTCCTACACTCCTTTCATGAATTTTTTTACATTTTATATGACTTTTCAGTTATACAGTCCGTGCGCATTTTCGTTTGTGTGCAGTGGTGGTGAATGGCCTCAGCCTTTCTACAGAGAACCCACTCGAACAGGGTAGGGAATCCAAGGAGATGCTGACAATGTGTAAGGGCATGATGCTGTGTGTGTGTTACGCTGCTAGCATTGGTGGAACTGCCACACTTACAGGCACCGGGCCCAACCTGGTCCTCACGGGACAAATGAGCCAGTAGGTCCCAAACAGGGAACAAGATTAATCCTGTTGACTGATCATGATCTATAGCTATGATGTCTAAAGTCTTGGGCTGTCTCCTCAGGCTCTTCCCGGAAAACCCAGATGTTGTGAACTTTGCCTCCTGGTTTGGATTTGCATTCCCTAACATGATTATTATGCTCTTGGCAGCCTGGCTGTGGTTGCAGTTTGTGTTCCTGGGCTTCAAGTAAGCGATACAGCATTATTGCCCATCATAAAATTTAACACCAGTTAGCTATAATTATATTGTTAATCATTGTGTGTAAATGATTGATTTTATGGCACCATGCTGACATGTAACCACCCTCTTTCTCTCTCTCTCTCTCTCTCTCTCTCTCTCTCTCTCTCTCTCTCTTGCTCTAGTCTCAGAAAAACATGGGGCTGTGGCACAGTGAAGACAGAGAAAGAGATTGCTGCATATAACGTGATCTGTGAGGAGCATCGTAGCCTTGGTCCCATGTCCTTTGGAGAAATAAGCGTTTTAACACTCTTCTGCCTGCTAGTCGTCCTGTGGTTCACACGTGACCCAGGATTTGTGGACGGCTGGGCAACACACCTTTTCAACAGTGAAAAAGAGTACGGATCAGTTCTGAAAATACACGACTGGACGTTCTTTTCATAAACCATACCTTTTCTTTTCTTTTTTTTTTTAACATACATATAATACTACAAAGACAAGAATGATAGACTGTATTTGTTGAACAATGGCCAAGTTAACTGATAACTGATATAAAAAGCCTGGGTTTGAATGACGGCAGGAGAAAGTCCGTCTTTGGTGTTGCTTTTTCAGTCCATCTCAAAACCGTCACTGTTGATGAACTTCTAAAGGAAAATACAGCAAGTGCAGTAGGTAATGAGGGACACAGGAAAAGGACGGAAAGTCCGTTCTTATCTTTCATTGACGGTCAGCACGTAAGGTTTATCGATAAATGTTTTCTCGGATGTTTAGACGCATAGGTTAGCAAACAATGACGCAAATGACACTGAATCTAATGTCATCCGATGCACTTTGACTTGCGGCAAGCTCAGACCGAGAATGTAAAAAAAAAAAAAAATTTATTTACTCATTAAATAAATACAAACCAAGGTAGAAAACAGAACAGAGTGTCTCGAACAGAAAAAAAGAAGAAGAAACAAATCTGACCTTGTGGAATACATGCTTCTGGGTTTGCGTAAATAGATGACGAAAAAAAAAAAAAAGAATTGCTCTTTAGCCTAGTTCACCTAACACGTATCCTTGAATCAGATGATGTTGTGTAGCTCGTGGGTCAAATGTGACTTGATTTGTGAATGGAGTTTCCAAGAGGATACTATTTGCAAATAGTGGTTGTGTACATAGTGGTGTAATGATCGGTTATTCAGCTCGCATGTTGTTAGCAGCCTTTCTTAACTCCAGAACATTATTCGATTGGTCCAAATCTACATACATAACATACAATACAACATGTGCTATTGTTTTCAATACTTTTTAGTGAAATGAAGACACTATTGTTTATACAGCATGGAAAATGTTTTCTAATCTGCAGGCTCAGGAATACATAAAACGACACCTAAATGCTCCTAACATCTCACGTCTAATCTTCCTCTGGACAGGTACGTGACAGACGCCACCGTGGCGGTGTTCGTAGCCGCTCTTCTCTTTGTGCTTCCCGCCAAGCCCCCCTGCCTGTGCTACTGGAGGTCACAGAACATCGACATGGGTAAGGCGAAAGCTACGATTGTAAAAAAAAAAAAAATCTCAAGTTTATTTAGCTTAAAAATGAAAATTCAAATGCTGGCTTAAAAACACGAGTAACTGATTAAGAATTAAGAAATGGAAAATTGTGATTGCTGGCAAATTGATGTGGCAGTTGACGTTCCAGTTTTACAAATACGTTAGGTTGCATCACACCTACTGAGAAGATGAATGGTTCGTAACCCGGAAAAATTAACATGGTGTTCGTCAAATGGCAAAATACTGGGAATAAAATACTTTTTCGTTAATGGTTAGTGTTGTAAAAATACATGAGTATGTACAAAGATTCCGTGCCGGAAAGGTACTAATAAGTGAACCTCAGAAATTTCAGAAGTCAATGAGAACAGTGACAGCAAATCATTACAGTCTCATAATACAGTACCTGCGCTAACTTCCATAATATTCCATTCTAGGTTTAGTCAGAGTCAAACTCCTGTAGCTCTTTGCATCAGCATTTATGACCATTTATAAAAAGGTCAAATTTATCCACGTTCTGTCGCAGTGCCTCCATCCAACAGTGAACCTCGGACGGCTTTGCTGACCTGGCAGGTGGTTCAGAAGAAGATGCCATGGAACATAATACTGCTGCTAGGAGGAGGTTTTGCCCTGGCTAAGGGCAGTGAGGTAAAATACACAGAGAAGAATACATAATATTATAGTGGGAAACTTTTATATAGTGGAAGATTTATAGTGGAATAAATATATATATATATATATATATAGTGGAAGGTTTTGCGACTGGGAGTAAAACACATGCTGGAGCCTAGCTCATCCAGATTTGAAGTTCTAAATACATACTTACATCAATCGATAACATTCGGACGCGTCCAGACTCATTCGAGCATGACAGTGAGCTGATGCTACCAGTAACGTAGCATAATTTAAAGTTAAATTATGAAAAACTCACTTTTTTCAGTGCCTGTGCACACACACAAAATATGTACTTCAACAAACCGTTCGTATTTGCCTCCTCTTTTCTATGTCGCAAGGGGAGCTCGTTAGAATTATTCCACCCCCTATTTGAGTATCTCCACTCGCAGCTTGAGAAGCAGGGGGAAAGTCATGAATATTCATGAAGAAAGTGCTACCCGTTTGGTCAGCAGAAGAGGTGGGTGGGGTGAGCAGTGGCCTTATTATCATTTAAAGGAACAGGCACGCAAACTGACTGTTCTGATCAGAGCTGCTTAGACAGAGCTGTGGTGCTCTATCTTCATAGAATTTTGATAAAAGCATGCCATGGACGTTTCATTAAGAACTCAGGGAACTTGGTCAACTTGAGTAAAACCGTTATAATGTGTCACCTTTAAGAGTTATAAAAGCTGCAATCCAACCATGATACCTGATTACTATTGGTTTCTCTAAGACCACTCATGAGCACAAAAACAAGTGCCTAAAGCATGCCATTTCATATAGGACACATGGACTAGGCCCAGCAGTAGATCATTAGTGTGTGTTACATTACACATGTGTCAGGAGATCCAGTAGTTACATCATGTCCACAGTATACGCTTTTCCACACCTACCTGCTGTTTATAGTCTGTCCGAATTTCTCCACACGTGAAGGATTCCGGTTTATCCGGATGGCTCGGGGAACAGATGACTCCACTCCAGACCATCCCTCCGTGGGCTATTGCTATTATCGTGTGCCTGATGATAGCGACCTTCACAGAATGCACCAGCAACGTGGCCACGGCCACCCTGTTTCTGCCGATCCTTGCCTCGATGGTACACTTTTTTCCTTTTCCTCATACACGCACGCAGTCATCAGTGGCCTGATGACATAAAACCATTCCATTTAAATCAATGTGTTCTGTTTGTTTTTGGGGTTTTTTAAATAAATAAATAAGTCTAAATGCAAATCTCAGAAATACAGATTTTTTAAAAAATGTAAACTAGGTGGAAACTGAAGCATCCAGGATTCCTAAGCAAAAGTAGATGCTTTCAAACGAATGAACTTTTTATGTCTTTCTGAAACAGTAGGTTTTCTAAAGTGATGTTAAACACTTGGTGCCCAGAGTAAATATTTAGGTAACGTTAAGCTAGTCAGGCTATGCTAATATTAGCTTGCTGGCAATCATTAGCTAGCTAAAAGCCAAAGTTAGCTGCTTAATACCAATTTCGTTATTTCAGTCGAACATCAAGGATATGTCACCTCATTACAGTTCAAATCTTACATTTAGTGACAACATTTAGCTAAGCGCAGTTTCTAGAGAGCTGTTCTTCTCTGGGACCAGTATGCTTTATTTTTGGCCTAATTTTTTTGATTTTTAAAAATTCTCAAAACTATAAGCCACAATTCTATGTTTTTGTACGGTAACGCTTACCCTTGCGTGTTCGAAATAAAGAATTTCTTTTAATATAGCAAAGAGAACTCATTTAATTTCTTATGGCATGTATGTAATTAAAGTATACAGTACGAAATTCAGACTCGAATACTTTAGTAAGTAAATACTAAAAGTATAAACAGATTCAGGGGTAGGCTCTTAAGTCATGAAAAGAACCTGCTCAGTGCTCCACACTTTATCACGGCCTCGTCTCTTTGAGCCTCCACCCCTTCTCATGGTCCTTCACCTTTCCTCCCTGCCATTGTAAAGCTTCTGGCACACACTGCCATGTCTTGATGAATGCAGACCACTGTGAGGAGAGCTTCTGAATAGGGAGATTTGAGTGAGGCCAGAGCTCATGTAGCTCACAAGGCAGAGCTTTGAAGATGCCATTGTCAGGGAGAGAGAGAAGGAGAGACGGTGCATTGATCCTAATGGAAGGTTTACTTCAGGCCAAGGAATGGACTCAAATCTGGCACAGGCGTAGCACCCTTGTTCCTCACTCTGTGTAACCCAGGGTTTCAGAATTAAAGCCAGATCTTTCTTTCATTGCGCGCTTGCCTTTTTGTCTTTGTACCTATCCCGTTCTGTTTGCAATATTCCGTTCTGAGTATTTTCACCGTGACATCCTGTTTCGAAGGCCTAACATTATGGACAAACCAACAGGATTTTAGTAACCAGTCAAAAAAATTTGGTATTGGTTTCAAAATAGAGAATTTTGTCAACATCTGTAAAAAAAAAAAAAAAAAGAAAAGAAAAGAAAAGAAAAGAAAAGCCATCCAACATTTTAGTTAGATCAAATAGTCAATAAACCAAGGAGTGAATCTGACCAGCTGCTGCTATTGTTTAGAGAATCTTTTGTATTTTATTGTTTGTTTTATTATTGTTTATAGAATTGTATTTTAGAACAAAATACAAATCATGTTGCATTGAACTTTGAAGAGATGTTGTTTACAGTATTTATTACACTTGATTCTAGATTATTTCTTGAAATGCACAGATTGATGGGATAGGAAGTTTTGGCAAAGGATTAGCCAGTTGCATTAGTGAAACTGTACTGTTTGTCTGAAGAGTCTTGAATCAACCAGATAAGGATCATATATTACTAATTGCTTAATTAAATCACCAATAAAGCTAAATTTGTTACAACCGTATGAGTACCCTGTGCTAACTGGCTATTTTTATTATTATTTATTTTTTGCCAGTCCCAGTCCATATCCATGAACCCGCTGTATGTCATGATCCCCTGCACCCTCAGCGCTTCCTTCGCCTTCATGCTTCCAGTGGCAACTCCTCCGAACGCCATCGTTTTCTCTTTTGGTTACCTGAAAGTATCAGACATGGTGAGTGTCATTAACCGACCAATCACCTTCCCATGAATAATAGCATTCTTCTTAAAAAAAAAAAAAAAAAAAAAAACTCTTTCCTGGCAGGAAGTGTTGTCTCAGTAAATATCTTTACAGTGCTTATATAGTTACCTAAACAAGATGTTTCTTCTTCAGGCCAAAACAGGGATCGTCATGAACATCATTGGGATCCTGTCCATTACCCTGGCAGTCAACAGCTGGGGAAGAGCCTTGTTTAGTTTAGACTCGTTCCCCAGCTGGGCTAACAGCACAGCAGTCTGAAGGAACCGACACCATCGTGCAAGCCAGACACACGGCGTGTATCGTCCTCAGCATCTTGGTGCTGAGAATATGATGGCGACGCCAATATCACAGCAGTGACGGGTTCTTCTAGAAGCACTTAAACTGTGACAGTGTGACACGTTTGTCAAAACTACTGTAATTTACCGATCAGTGTACAGCAGTGACATTGAAACATGTAGATTTTGTTTATTTTATGAATCTTATGAAGGACACCGATAGACGTCTGTAGTCAGATTTGTATAAGATTTCGAAAGGTTCTTTTATTTATCTGTATGCATGTAAAGAGTATTATATTACTGCCTTTTGAGATGATTACAAACTCATATCACGATAAACACTGCACAAACATGCGTCTTAGTATAAGTGAATATACATATAAGTGAATGTAGTCAAATTCATCAAGTATTTCCTATTATAAGATTACAGTGCACCAAGTATATGATTATTTAACATATTTCTAAGCATTTTTATGAATTTCAAGTTGTATATACATAGACTTGGTCTACTGGCGGACAAGTTTTTTTTAGCATTTGTTTCTAGAAAGAAGCAAAATGATCTGGAAAAAGTATACAAAAATAAAATATATAAAAAAATATAAAAAATATATAAAAACAAGCTTAATATAAATAAAATTAATAAATTAATAGTAATAAATTATATAAAAATAATATAATACATTATATAAAAATATACGTTTGATTAATATTATATTTGATTTTTAATAATAATGATAGATAGATAGATATGTCCATTTTGAAGACATTTTCACTTGCTAAGACATTATTTGTTGTAGTGAAGAAGTATTTGATTGTCTCTAGTAAAAGGACAGTAAAATCAGTTTTTTTTCCCTGTTGGTGAAGGCAGTTGTCTGTTGTACTGAATATGTTTGTGTGTGCCACTGCATTATTGTTTTATTGTTCACGCAAGCACTTATAATGACTCATAGAGCCAGCATAGTCACAAACTGTATATAAAAATGTTCATATGCCATAGCCTGATCACTTTATAAAACTGAATGTTCTTATATATTGTATATCCTGTTTTAATAAAAAAATAAATAAAAAATAAAAAACATGGCAATTATATAAGTTATAAACTGGATATGTGGTAATATAATGGTGAAGATCTTTTTTTCAGGTCGTTTAATATTAAGAGACTCACAATTTCCAGCTTCAGCTCACAGGATCTCCGTACTGTCTCTACAGTTTTTATCTCCCTGTGATTGACTTCTTGTAGAAACTGATTAATTTCTTCCTTAGTAACACAACACAGTATAAAATATGTTGCATGGCATGCGATGTTAATTTTATTTTATTTTTTTTCATGAAAATGAGCATTAAATTATTAACTATGAATAGCACATGATGCAAGGACTAATGAATTAAGCTTAAATTTAAGATCACAATGCAAGATATTGGATGCAATTTTATCAGCACCCCAGAAAGTAATATTTAGAGGAGAATAACGAGACTGAGACGGTTCCCCACACTGCAGGGGGCAGTATGCTCCTCCTGCTGGGACATTTTCCCAGACCTTTTCCAGAATTTTTAGATTATTTTGTTATATTGAAGAACTTTTTAATTTAAAAAAATGCTTTAATAAATGTAATAATTTTATTCATTTATTATTCAAATTCATTATCTTTTTTTTTTGCATTCTTTTCTAATTTTTATATATTTAAGTCTGTCTCACTGGCTTGTATTTCTTTAAATAATAATTTATTGTGTGTCATTGATTGAAATTCTTATGAATTTTCAAACCCCAATGACATTAAAATTGTGCAAGAAAATGAATTAATTTTTTTATTCTGAGCGTTGCTCAAGAGACTGACTGATGTGGGTGGATCTGTCAACTTCAAACAGTCACCTTTTAAGGGCCTTAAACTCGACTCCTGTCTCAGTCGACTAATCTTGTGACTTTGAAATCCGATGACTTTAAAATTCTACGGCAAACTTCGTTCGCCAGCAAATTCCATTCTCAGCTTCGAGTAGTGCACTCTGATTTGAACCCTCTTGGTGTGATGGGTCTAACAATCTGAATCGACCATTTTATAATGGGTGATATATGACTCCAGCCTCAAATTGACTCAATTATCATTTGACTGATTGATTTGACGCAGAGTTTAGTGCCCTTACAGGCATCACGTAACGACCTTGGACGTAACAACCGGCTGAAGAGAGACACCACATCGCTGTGTCATCTCTCCTCTTTTATTTATTTATGTGATAATGTTGGGTTTGCTTTACATTTTTATATGGTTTGTGTGCTTTAGATTGGTTTGTTTGACATCTGTGGTCATGAAATATTTTGAGAGACTGGTGTTGACCAACCTGAGGAACATCACAGGCCCAATGTAGATCCCCTCAGTTTGTATACCAATCTCACAGAACCTGAAGTGGACATCCAACATCAGCACAATTATCAAAAAAGTCCAGCCAAGGATGTACTTCCTGCGTCAGCTCCGGAAGTTCAACCTGCCTCAAGAGCTGTTGACACAGTTTTACTTTGCAATAATCCAGTCTGTTCTCTGCACATCAATCACAGTCTGGTTTGGTTCAGCCACCAAAAAGGACAAGAACAGACTACAACGGACAGTCAGAACAGCTGAAAAAATCATTGGTACCAGCCTGCCCTCCATTCAGGACTTATACATATTCAGGGACAGGAAAAGGGCAGGCAGCATCACCGCAGATCCATCACACCCTGGACACAATCTGTTTCAACTCCTCCCCTCGGGTAGACGCTACAGAGCACTACACGCAAAGACTATCAGACATATGCACAGTTTCTCTCCTCAGGCCATCACTCTGATGAACAATTAATCACTTGCACAGTGTATATATATATATATATATATATATATAGTTACAGTTATATAGTTATACACATATTCAGTATTTATTCCAGCTCCATTTGCACTCTGGATACCAATTTATCCAACATATTACATATTTATACCATCATTTTTGCAGTCTGTAACTCCTGTAATATAGCCTCCTTATAATATTTATTATGCTTCTGTAATCTGTAATATAGCCTCCTTTTTTTTTCTTTTTCTTTTTTGTGTGCTGTTGTCTTGTTTGCTGTGTGTCTAGGTACATAGAGAGCAATGGTAAACCGCAGTCGAATTCCTTGTATGTGTAAATATACTTGGCCAATAAAATTCAATTCAGCGAGCAAATACAATACGGCGCCACGTGTTTAAAACGTGGCCACAAACAGTCCACGAACTGTCGTAAAAACACGCACGTTGTTGTTTTCATGTACGTCAGCGGAAACAGGTTGGCGGCAAATATGGCGCTGTGAAACTCTGCTCTTGTTATGATAGCATTGTTTTGCTCTGTCAGATTATAAATGCTATAATAATAAAATACGTGTTTAAAATCTCCTTCAAAACGATATATATATTATATTTTATACCGTTGTGTGTAATGGCGGGCGTCATGGAAACAGGTTTGTAACAAAAAAAAACAAAACAAAACAAGCTAATTAGCTAAGCTAAGCTGACTAGCTAAGCTAATAAAGTGCAGTTTGATGTTGAAGCAGGCTCACAGCTGGATCCTTAATGTTCTAACAACCTTACTGTGTTTTTGTTTTTGTTCATCCAGAAGAGCAAGCGAGGAATCGTTTCCAGTCGGAGCTGGAGTTTGTTCAGTGTTTAGCTAATCCGAATTATCTGAACTGTAAGTGTGGAACCAGTTACACCTTTTTATTCCAAAGATTCGAATTCAACTGATAAAAGTTTTTACATGTTCCTGTTTTCTTAACAAAGACAGCAATGATAATGTGGCATGTGAAGAGTCTTGGATGTTTGTGAGTGTGAATGAACCATTAGGCAGCCCATAAATTAACCTGAGTTTGTTTGTTTATTTATTTATTTATTTATTTGTTGAAACATGTTTGTATATAAAACTCATAATGGAACCTTCCTCCTCCTGGTTGTCATTGGCAGAAGTAATCATTTCTTGTTGACGACTTGGTTATTGCGCGCGAGCGTGTCTGTATGTGTGTGTCTGTGAGCTGATGTTCACATCAGGCATCAGAATGGAGAGTATGATCTCGGTGAGTTCTTTCCTGGGATTTCGGAATTATCCGTCTTGTCGTGTTTAGACAGAACGGTGTGATGGACAGGAGAAAATCCAGCGAGTCGCCGTTCTGCATCAAAAAGGGCTTTTTTGGTGATGATGATTATGATGATGTCAGAGCAGGAAAGCAGTTCGTATATAGCGAGTAGGAGAAGCATCTCAGGACGCAGGACTGGTCAGACCTCGAGGCGGATGGGCGAAAAAAGCAGAAGACCACGGCAGGTTTACTCCTGTCGGCTAAGAAGAGGAATCTGAGGCTACAGTCGATCGATTGATGATGTCATGGCAAATCTTCTTCTTCAAAGTTGTTAGAGAGAAAAAAAAAAACTCAGACGAACACATGGAAAATAATTTGCAGGCAGGACAGTGTCTCAAAATACAAGATTCGGGGCAATGCCGAAAAACAGAGTGTCAACGGGACGTCATATGAAAGTCATGCGATGTTCTCGTGTTGTTTACCGTACAGTTCTCTAATTTCAGTACCCCAATTTATTTTTAATCACTAGGGTCAGCATGTGCCCAGCATAAACAAGCTTCCCTTTTTTCTCTCTCTCCAGCATAGGAGAGTTTCCTCATTTGTTTGTCTTTTACAAAACAAGGCTCTGGTTGTACTTTTAATCTTTCTAATCTCTTTTTTCAATCTTCCTGTTATTATAATATTAGTCTAACTTATGGGTGCTTTCCTGGCTTCTACATTCAGGAAGTCCACCTGGCGACTCGTTGATGCTGGTGTCAAGGTTTTATGTTAGTGTGGTCGGTGCACTTGGGTTAGATTTCGACCAGGAGCATGTTATTTCAATTCTTAATTTGAATGTTAGATGTTGAGAGTGTAGGTGTTACATTAGACATCTCCATTTCGACCCTCACAATGAAGATTGGAACAAATCTGTTGGTAGGGTCAGAAGTCGGTGTTCACATCGTGAGTCAATGGAGGTGGTGGTGTAACGGTGTGGGGATGTTTTCTTGGGACACCATTAAAACCGTTTGAGAATTGTTTAAACACCACCGTCTATCCTAGTATTAATGCTGACTGTATGCACCCCTTTGGCCCTGTTTACAGTTGGTTTTAAAATGCGTCC
>JAOVYU010000026.1:21748460-21756202 GCA_025674565.1 Synodontis membranacea
ATGTTACATTTAATATAAAAATAATCAGAAATTTATAAATTTTTTATTTTTTTACACACATTATATAATGTTTATTCTAAATAATGACACACAACGTTATTTAAAAACGTAAGCACTGTGATCTATCTTGTGTAAGGAAGAAATGCCTTCAAGGTAATCATATGATATTTTTGTCCTATCATCCTCCCCTAGTGTGTGTGTGTGTGTGTGTGTGGACATCTGTGGTATGTGTGGTCAGAAGCCTGCTGCGATGCCACTTCCAATCTCCATCTGGATCAGTGTGTGTGTGTGTGTGTGTATGTGTGTGTGTGTGTGTGTGTGTCCCTCTGCATGTCTCACGTGTTCCTGTCTCCTCTGTTCTGTCCTTTGTGTGTTCTTTAGGCCAGAGTGGAGAATGAGATCCTCAGTCACAGGGCTCTGTCCTCATTGCCTAAGCTTAGCGCTGTATACGCCTCGCCTCGCCCCGATCTCATTCCTTACGCGGCGTATCACAGATACTTCTCTGATCACATGCTAGAGCGTTACCGCTATGGGGAGGTACTGAGACGCTAGGCTTAGTGCTAATGCCATCAGTAAAGAGTCCTTCTTTTCCTCCTTCCCTTGCCTTCTCTAGTGCATCCTAATGAACCGATACTGGAATGATGGTAGAGGGTTTTTTTTTCAGTGGATGGACGGTTTCAGCTGCATGGTGATACTGTGAAAATAGACGACGGTGCATGGATTCAGCATTTGTCGTCCATTAGCATGGTTGTTTTATTCCAAATAATAAAAGGCTAAAAATTCTGCCAATCTACAGCCTTAGACCTAAAGATACTGTACTTTTCCTTATCGCTGGAGTGGTACATCAGCGTGCATCTTTTACCTTCATTGCACCTTTAAAAAACTAAAGGGTTAAACGTGCAACAGCGGTCCTTTATGTCCGATTTTTTTGTACCCTAAATTATCAGATAGAATTCGTATTCACGGTTGAAAGGTACCACGATAGCAGCGAGGTCAAGTACAGGATGCTACCTTTATTTCTTAGCGTGTAAGCATTTTCTGTTTAATATATACAAACTACCACGATAGCGTTCGTGCAATTGATCGCATTTCACAAGGATGGCTCTTTTCCACTTTTCCTGTCGGCCCACCTCCTGTCCCCTGGCATGGACCTGGAAAGGATTGAGTAATGGAGTGTGAAATGAATTTGTGCTTGCTTGACTTCTGTTCATTTTCTTCTTTTCTTTCCTCTCCTGCACTGACCGCAGTCTCTGGGAACTCTCTCGGTGTATTCTCAGGTATTTAAGAACTTTGGTCAGAATTGATTATAATATCCAAGAAACAGAAATGAAATAATCATTCTAATTTTGACCTTATTTTTCATTTTATGTTCTTTTGCCTCAGGCTGCTTGATGTAGACTCGTATATTGGTTGAGAAGTTTCTTATGTTGTTCAATTTTGCGTGATGGGAGATCAAATGTGTTTCGGTAGCTGTTGTGCCGTTGGTACCACTGGTGACGTCCCTTCTTAAAAAAATAAATAACGAATGGCTAAGAATTTGTAAGGTGACGGAAATCGTAATTTCGTATTGTGTCCTCAAATATACAAAAAAAATAAATAAAGAACATCACAGTTCTGTTATTTATGATAGCTATAAAATAAACATTTACTGCATTTAGCAGACGCCCAGGTCCAGAGCAACATCGTAGTCGCTGGAATAAAACCAAGAGACAAAAAGTCCAGTTCCAGCAGTCTAAAACCTCTGACTGGAAGGTTAGTATATGACGAAAAGAAAACACAAGACAAGGAGGGTTTTTTTTTTTTTAAATATTCAAAGTCAGCGAATCTCATCATCCTCATACTGTAAACTCAGATTCCCCTGATTGGCTAATGTCACTGTGATTGACAGAAAGTAAGTATGCCCCTCCCATTCACACAACATGTCTAATTTTCTCATTTTGAAGTCAAGAAGTATTGGCCAAAGCCAAGACATTATTTTTGGTATTATTCCAGTGACTACGATGTTGCTCTGGACCTGAGCGTCTGCTACAGTAAACGCGGTAAATGTTTATGACTGGATGTAAACATCTGATTGTAACAGTGTATATAGTGATCACGCCTTTATTATACACCTGACCACAACTTAATAATCTCAGTTCCTTTAACGGATCGATTTTAGTTAAAGTAGGAATTTCACCAGAGGGGTAATTAATCACTACCTACGGTAAATCTACAGAAAACGATATGAAGTTAAATAAAATAGCATTTTTAAAAGATCCCCTGTTCCGTGTTTAACAGGATATCTATGACAGTTTGGACCTCAGGCATCGGCGTTCCTCCAGCCCAGGCTACATCGACTCACCGACCTACAGCCGTCAGGGAATGTCTCCGTCTGTGCCACGCTCCCCGCAGCTCTACTACCGCTACGGTCAGTCCTTATCCGACGTCCTCTCGTTCTCCTTTTCACACACACACACACACACACACACACAGAGCTTTGCAGCTCCCGAATCCTGATTGCTTCTTCTGATCTGGACTCCTGAAAACCTTTTAAATGCATGGTTCCTATGAGCGACTGTCTGGGAGAATCCATCATTTTCTCCAAATATGTTTATCACAAGTAAATTATTAAGTAAATTTTTTAAATCTTCTAACATCCAAAAGTGAAAAAATGAGAAAGAAAGAAAAAATTCCAACTGGAACAAAAGACGCCGCATCCAAGTCTACATTTATAACCCGGTCTGCTAATAGAAAAGCAACATTACTGCCATATTTTAAAGAATTATTTCCAGTAGGAAGTTTGATTATCAGGATCATCCACTTCCGTCTGTCTCATTATCCGAGGCAATGAGGCTCATTATTGGGGAAATAATCCCTGATTAATGTAAAGTTCTGTTCCGTTGGATAAATTTCTTCTTATTAATGTCATTTTGACGTTGTTTAAACATTTTAAAGTTGTTGTAAATGCTTTTCTTAACAGATTCTGCTCTGATTAGGTTTTTATTTGTTTTGCAAATATACAGCTTATAATTATCCGACAGCTTGGTCAAAGAATTCAGAATTACGTTTTATCCATGAGTGTGTTTCCTACAAAAATAGATCATATTTATCAGATGACTCTTTCCTTCAATGTCGTTGAACTGTATTAAAGATATCACTGGATATATACAGTATTATTTGGGGCGGAAATATTAATTTGCTAAAGGCAAACTGCTACGATCATTTTGGATTGGATTTATCTTTTTGATCCCGATTACACGCAGTCATTTCACGTGTCGAGCATTATCGTAGAATCGACTGCTGAAAAGGACGGAAGTCACGTGTATGCTACTAAAAGTCTGGCGAACTGGAAATTTTCAGACTACAATCCAGATAAAAGATGTATGAAATAACCAGGTGTAAAATCAGATTTTTTTTTCCTGCATGTGTCTGTAGAGTGTAGAGCGTTTTTTTTTTTTTTTTTAATTCAGGTTTACGCTGTGTGATTTTCATCTCCAAAAAAAAAAAAAAAAAAAAGATTTCTTTAAATCTCAGCAGGGTGATGCTAAACTCACATGACAGCTAAAAAAAGAATGAATAAAGGAAACGTTAAAAATAAACAGAATAATAACCTCTGATATCAGTCCTTTAATCACAGGTCTGTCGTCAGAGAATCTTTAAGATATTATCTGACACGGAGCACACGCGCTGTCTGTTAGTGAACTCATCCCAGGCGTGATTGATTTTATCATCTTGTACTGTATGTGGAGTCTGTAATAACCGTAAAAGTCTGCTGAAATCACACAGTGAAAGAAAAGCTACAATAAAAACTTTTGACTCGTATCTGTCACTGGAAAGTATGTGTTTGGGATCATGGGAAATGGGCGTGTCCAGACTACACTCATGCTCTGCTTTCTGATTGGTCTTGGGCTGACTGCAGGCACTGAGAGTGGCAGAAGTTCTCCCTGTTACAGTCAGCTCGACGCCAGATCCAACATGTCCACTATGTACCAAGCACCCAAGCATTTTCATGTCCCAGGTAGGCTCCTGCTTCTTCTTCACTCACCCTGATCCTGATCTCACACATCGCTTTTCCGCTAACAGCCATGGAAAGGGAATGATGAAGAGTACAAAGGTTAAAACACCTTCATTCTTCTCCACCACGCCACACTGGTCCAACTCGAAATAACCCCAGAAATCCGTATCGGGGTATTTAGGAGAAATGCAAAAGTAAACTTAGCTTTTAAATGTTTCAAAGCACAAAAAATCCAAGCTGTCTTGTTTACCATCAGCTGCAAGCTTTCTCGTGTTCATGTGCATGTGTGTGTTTGTGTTTGTGTGTGTGAGATGTTTTTCTGGTCTTCAGCTTCATTCGTTCACACGTTGAATTACATTTTCATATTATATTCAGAAACCCGTTTCAACAAATAGCCAATATTCTTGATCTTCACCGTAGTGCCTTTACTTTAAACGTCCTCTATGTACTGTTATGGGAGAATAATGGAATGTAATATTCATAAGTATTTTATCATTAGTGTATAATGACCTGTATATCTGTGAATCGTTGCGTTTTCGTAAGCTTAGAAAGTTTCGTAAGCTTTATATCTACATAGTGAGCGGGTCCACCTCTACAGAGCGCCACTACAGGAGCCCAGGACGGACAAACCTCTAGAGAGAACCTTCTGCGTTTCATGTTTTTACAAGCGGCACAGTGAATCCGGAAGAAAGCACTTTCAGAACGACAAAGAAGAAGAAAGGAAGATGAGCAAGAAGAAAGAAGGGGAATCAGTGCGTGCTGGGGCTGGATAACAAGTTTGAGACCCAAATTTTGATAAATGGAGGATTATTTAGAGCAGAGAAATCAAGGGAGTGTGAATGTAAGAATTTGGTAGTACGCTATGGGCGCCTGACGGCCACCGTACGCTCTAATACATGCTTAGAAAGGGAGGGGTAAGAGAGGGGCATTCAGGGCGCTGAATCCTACATACTGGACCTTTTAAGCCACTGGAGTTATTCGTTTTCATTCGCGCACATTCCGTTACACCAGGGACAGAATCGCTAGTGACATATTTCAATTAAAAGACATCTTTTCCAAAAATGGCGTCATCTCAGCACGAATTACACATCATTAATCGCACCAGCATCAATAAAATACTGTTAAATCCTTTTTTTTTTTTTTTTTTTGTCCCTCTATAGTATTTACATCAGGGTTGAAAGGTTTAACTCCAATGACACATCTACATTTGAATCAAGAAACACGGATTTTAGAAGTAAATTAGTAACTTACAGAGTATGAAGAGAATCTCTGCTGGCTGGAAAAGTCTCCTGAACTTTGACCCTGGAAGTACTTATATGGAACTGTATGTGCTTTCAGAATACAAGTTTTTAAACTAGGTAAACACCAGTGACATGCAGTGCATGGACATTCTTTTCAAATAATAATAATAATAATAATAATAATAATAAGTATTATTATTTAATATTTTGCATTCTGCTTATTTATTTTTATATTTGAATGTCCTCATACGTAGACAGCCTGTGACACTGAAATAAACAAAGAATATTTTTTAGATATTAGTTAAAGCCTCTAAAACTATACAACGAAACGTTTACACAATAATAAAGAATCAAACTATTTTTACAGAAGTCCTTCAAAGTGTTTTACGACGTCATGGGCAATAAATGAAAGTCACCGTCTTCTGAGAATGACTCTCGTAGCTTCTTTCTTCTGCGTGTACTTGAGTCGTCCCGGGAAATCCTCAGTGCACTAAATTCCAGCTACTCGTTTGCCTCGGAACGGAATCGTAGCCAGTGTGAAGAATTAAACCTCTCTATTCAAAGATTTTAAACTTGACAACGTCAGGTCAGATGATGAACAGAGATATCATTCCAGAATGTCCTTTTTTTCTGTGTCCTTTTGGTTTCTTTTCTACCACAGTGTCCTAAAGCATCTCTACCATCACCTCCTTTTCTTCCACACTGTTTCTTCTTCTTCTCCTTCATGTTGTCTTTCTCTCTGTCTCTCCGTCTTCAGCCACTGGGGAAGCCAACATCTACAGGAAGCCACCCATCTATAAGAGATATGGTATTTGTGCAGACGCTTCTCTCTGAACGAGACAGTCTTCTTGTTTTCCGGAGACAGCGAGCTGTTTTTAGATACGTTGCCGTGTCTCCAGCACTAGTATAGTGCTAGTTTATAAAGGTCCGATCTTCTAAATTGCTTGTAAAGCAAAGTCCCGGGTCATAGTTCAGATATTTTCGCTCATTTCGAAGAAGGACCTTGTAATGTATAGAGTGTTTATACAGAACGTACAGTATACTGTTGATTCCCCGCTTATTTCTCTGATCTTGTTTCTTTCCTTCACTCCCTTTCCTGCTGTTCTTTCCTTTGGTGAAACCTCCTTCCTGTAAGTACTTAACAATCATTCCTCCTCAATCGTTCTATTCATTATTACTTCTGTCTTTAGTGATGAATAAATCCACATCACACGATGACGATTACGATGATAGATTATTGCAATTAAGGACAAAAAACAACAGTGGCATAAAAATATGAACGGCGGTATCGTATCCCAAGGCACCAACATCAAAGTGCTGATTTACTTTCATTTTGGTGATGTAATAATTATTAGAATTCATGCTATTATAGCAGCCGCCTCACTTTTCCCAGCATCCTCTGCCCCAAGTATCGAGTCAGCATTTTCTATGCCATCGGTATTCCAAACGTACGGTGACCCAGAAGGGCAAGGTACTAAAAAAAAAAAAAGAAGTCAACTTTAAATAAAAAATGTCAATAAAAACTACCAACAAAAAAAAGAGTGCTCTATTTCTGGTGAACGTTGAAAGCTTTTTATTTCATGTTGACTTTGTTATTTTTAAAGATGACTTCCTTATTTTTCAAGTTGACGTTTTTTATTTAAAGTTGACTTCCTTATTATAAAAGTTGACTTCTTTTTTTTTTTCTTTCTTTTTTTTTGAATACCTTGTCCTTCTGGGCCACCGTACAAAAACAATCCCCAGGATATTTTGTCAAAGTATCTATATTTTAAATTCTTGCGTCTGATCCATTCCAAGGTTATTCCGTGTGTATCGGGCCTCGGAGCGCTCTCAGGTGAAAGAAAGTAAAGAAAAGGCGTATTTTGTTCAGTGCTGCCTTGTATGTCGTGTAGATGAAGAAAAAGTTCAAGCCGGGACTCAAAGGAATCATTAACAGTGAATTTGAGGAGGGTTTTTCTTTCAGGAAGCGGTCACATGCTTTCAAAACAAAAACGATGCACTGGATTGTGGGAAGAGTGAACCGACTACTTTAAGTTTTTTTAATTTGTAGTAATACAATTCAGTTAATAAAGTGTGGCTGAAATGATTTAAAAAAAAAAAAAAGACAGATTATGTTAAAAAAAAATCCACTAAACCAAGATTATTTATTTATTTATTTATCTATCTACACACACACACACACACACACACACACACACACACATATATATATATATATATAGAGCTGGTTCCTCTATTTGCCTTTATGTGATCATTACATATAAAAAAAAAATTCCATTACAAAAACAAATGAATCAAACTGAATTGTGGCGAAATTTGTGCTGCATTTATTAAATTATTTCATAATTAATTTTAATCAAATGAACTGACTTCTATTTTTGGAATGACTGGTCGATCTGATGAGAAGTTTGATTTGAGAAGTTTCTCAGTCCTCTGTATTTAACACAGCATGGTTATGTTTTCAGTCTCGACATCTCTCTGTATTTAATCTTTAATCCTGAACCTCT
>JAOVYU010000026.1:21774284-21786478 GCA_025674565.1 Synodontis membranacea
TCCTCAAAGTAGATAAAGAGAACCCAGTTAAATAAATGAGACAAAAATAATTCACTTGGTCATTTATTAATTGACAGAAATGATCCAATATTACATATCTGTCAGTGGCAAAAACCTCTAAGATTAGCAGGTAATTTGAAGGTGAAATTAGAGTCAGGAGTTTTCAATCAATGGGATGACAATGAGGTATGAGTGGGCACCCTGTGTTATTTAAAGAATTTTAAAACAAAATTCACAAAATTTCAAGCACCACCGTATCACAATTATACAACTGAGCAGTTGAGGGTCAAGGGCCTTGCTCAAGGGCCCAGTAGTGGCAGCATGGTGGTACTGGGATTTGAACTCACAATCTTCTGATCAATAGTCCAATGTCCAAAATAATATATTATGAATATATTATTTTAAATATGCGTTTTCATAGTTATTCATGAACACCTACATAAAACATTTCATACAGTAATCATGTAATGAATGATATTTGTAACTAAATTCAGTGTACAATTTATGCATGTGTTTGAAATCCAAAAATTCCTTTATTTTACAGATGAATTTAATTTCTAGGAAATAACCTGGAAAAGTAATGTCATAAAGCACACTCAGTGATGAGGGTTAGAAAGATGGCCAGGCTGAAGAACTTCACTCTCTCAACTACAACTATAACTTCTACCACTGTCATAAAGTGTTCTATGAGTTATGTTATATTGATGCTGTAAAAATATGGCTCAACAGGAAAGGAATTAATCGCATAGGAGAGCTGGTGTCATTGAGAAGTGTTAAAGATCCTACAGAGTTATGAAAGCATACTCTGCTCAGAGTTATTTTAACTGAGTTGATTTAACATGTGCGTCTGGGCAATGAAAATAAACGTGACCGAAAAAAAGAGGTATAAAAAAAAGGAACACTACTTATTTGGATTTGTCTGCTTCCTTGCTTCCTCTTGTTGATGTAATTTGAATTGAAAATTGATTGGCTAGTAGTGTCTAGAGGAAGGATAACGTATGTTACGTTGCTAGATCGTTACTACTAGCTATGATAACAGTACAGTAGTAGTTTCCGAACTTTATCAACTTTAGCAACACAGCCAATGAAGAAATCTTGTTATCTTGCTTTCATCATGTTATGTAACCTTGTGGAAGAAGTGCCGGTTCAAACTAGCAATCATAAATGAAACAGTCTTTATAATTACTTGATTGCAAATCCAGTTTAGTTACAGACTCCTTAACTAGAATTCACAAACGGTTCTTCATGCTTAGTGGTTTTTCCAGCTCTTTTGAAATCATGCCTAATCACTATTAACTGCGCACTTTTTGACGGTAGCCATGAACAAATATCATTCTGAAAAGTAAACGTGAAGTCCAGAGGAAAAAGGCGAAACATTCAATAAGAAGCTTCCAGGCTATTAATATCCGTGTGGAACTTCATGGCCACGTTTGTCCCTGCTAATGTTTTTTTGGGGCGCTATAAGGATATTTTGAGGAATCATCGGCGAAGACGCAGGTACATTTTGTTTGGACTTTATCTGTAATCACTATTTTTCTGTCCTTGGAACGAATCGTTATAAAGGTGTTATTAATTTTTGCCTGTCATACTACACTTCCTTCTTTGAGTTTATTATTTATGAATCTGGTTTCCGTTCATCCTACTATTAATTTTATCCATCCCTTCATTTAAAAGGAATAATTTTAATTGGTGCTGGTGTTTAAATTGTCTCTTTGAGGCCCTCAGTGCTCTGATATAGTGTTGTTTCGTTCGCGAACGAATCGTTAAAAAGAACGAATCTTTTAAGTGAACGAACTGATCCGAATCACTTCCTGAAGTGATTCGTTCGATGCTCGGTTCAGTTGATGCCCCCCTTCCCTCCCCGTCGGCTCTTGATGAATGATTCGGTGATTCGGTGAACGAATCTTTTGAACGATTCGTTTCTCTCCCCCCCCCCCAACCCTAACCCCCCCCCATCCCGATTAGCTCCAAATCTTTCAAGGGAACGTACTGAACCGAATCACTTCCTCAAGTGATTCGTTCGTTGCTTGGTTCAGTTGAGCTGCAAACCCCTATTGCCCGCCAAACACTGAATGATTCGGTGATTCGGTGAACGAATCTTTGAACGAATCTTTTTAGTGAACTGATTCTAGTGATTCAGTACATCTAAAAGAACTGCCGTGCCCCATCACTACTCTGAAATGTTCAGTTCCTGCTTTACACCGCTGCAAACAATGGCGCCGTTCGTGGGCGGTCCTAGAGGGTGAAACAGCCAATCAAGGCGGAGGATTTTCTCTCTCAACCTCGTGAACGTGGCGCGCGTGCGCGTTCAGAGCGGGAGCCGCGCTCCCGCGACACGGAGAGGGAGAGAGAGAGAGAGAGAGAGACACAAAGAGACAGAGACAGAGAGAGAGAGACACAGAGAGAGAGAGAGAGAGAGAGAGACACAGAGAGAGAGAGAGAGAGAGAGAGAGGTGTAATCATTAGTGTTCGTGTCTGTAGCTGTATGTTTTTATTTTCCCATGAAAGCTGTGAATTAAAGGTCATTATAGAGGGAGTGAAGTTCAGTCCAGCCATCTGTCTAAAGCGCATCCCGTTACTGTGAGTATGATTTAGTGAAAAGAAAAAAGTCCTTTTATTTTATAACTGTGTGTAAATTCATCAAAAGAAAAAAAGTAATATTTTGCACTCGTGCATTAGATAAGAATGCAATCATGTAAGTAAATATTTATAGTTCAGACTCGTTATGTGCATGCATGTGTGTATAAATATGAAAACATTTATTTTATTAGTCATTCATTCATCATAGAGAAATATTTATATATCATATATATTTATTTATCATAGAGAATAACTGCAATGAAAGAAGAAAGAAATGCACATAAAAAAAAAACCCTGACAGTGATGTAGTGGGAGCTGAGAACTGTAAATGTCCAGGAAATAATTTATTACAGTACAGTATTGTTTTTTTCTGGGAGTATACTGTAGGTATAAAATTAAAAGATAAGCCACTACATATGACTGACGCTTTTATTCAAAGCCATTATCCAACTCAGGAAAGGTAAACGTCTCACTCGTGGACCGAACCATGTCCGCTTGGCGATGCTCGGATTGGAACATGAAACGGTTTCTGGATATTTTACCTGCTTCATTCCCATGCAGTGCATTTTTTTTAACCCACTATTAATTCCTCGATCATGTACGGTAAATGAATAAAGAGTAAAACATTTTAAGATTGAACCAACGGATGATTCCTTGGAGTTCTCTGATGCAAAAAAGTAATTTCAGCTATTTACAGGTGAAACAGTACATAGTGAGATGAGGCAGTGTTCCTGCAAAAAGAAAAGAAAATTACAAAAAGTGCCCGTCAGGTATTCAGTATTTAGATTGTGCTGAATGTTTTACAGATCATGGCGTTACTCCAGACGTTTTTGAAGCTGCGAGGGTCTGTGCGGTCTGCGTCTCGGGCCTGGGCTGGTGCGCCCGTGATGGTTGGAAACAAAAGATGCCAACACACAGAACCTCAGGATAGCTGTACCTGGCAGCTACTGGACGACTGCTTTGGTACGTGTTTTTCACTTGTACAGAGTGAACATGAAATGCCTGTCGCACTTGGATGGTGCCCAAGCAGTTAATGTTTGTCTCGAAGTTGTTGCTCATGTGGTTGCTGTCAAAGCAAGTTCTCAGATTTAAGTAAGGAATAACACACGTTGGGTTGTGCTGTTCTACCAAAATAATCCACTCTGCGGTGGTGCGATGGTTCACCACCCTGTAGCGGATTATTTTCACATAACAGGACGGTTCGTATTGTACCACAGCCGTTTATGACAACGACAGTTACGATTTTTAATGAATTAATTTAACAATGCATCACACTTTTGAACTCTTTGTAGAATGCATCGAATGTTATGGAAAGTCCACAGGACAATTTTAGTTCATGTTCTCACTTACGTTATAACCCTATGAACGATTATTTCTTACCTGTCAATATATATCCATCAATAAACCCATAATTATATCATCAGTGAATATATTAAAAGTTTCTTACAGAGTTTAAGTGCTGGACCAAAATTGCAACTCAGTAAAGCATGAAAAGGCTGCACTTTGCATAATATTATTTTTATTTTGCATGATTTTCTTCACGTTCGTGTTCATGTTTTCACTGAACAAACAGACCAATCAGAACAGCCTATAGAATCCTTCAAAACTTCAATCCATCCTTCAGTCTTCAAAAATGTATTCTTCAAAAATTCTTGAAACGTGTCAATAAAGCATGATTGAAAGATTTATTGCTGTGTTTCATTATTGATTTCTGTATTTGACAGTATAGTTATGGATTTAATGATGGACAGATTGACACATCCTCCATGCTTTCTGGTATAAAGATTTTTAAGTCAGTAACATTCTGACTGTCTATTGATTTTTAGCATTATGGAGTGACATCTCGTTTCAATCCGCAGAACTCCGTTACGGTGGTCTCGTGATGCACTTCAACTACGTGTGGCTGAGGGATCACTGTCGCTCGGCCTCCTGCTACAACTCCAAAACCAACCAGCGCAGCTTAGACACCGGCAGCATTGACCTCAGCATCCGGCCCACGAAGTCCCGGGTGGACGAGGAGAATCTCTTCCTTACATGTAAATCCCAGTACGACTACGCTGACTTCATTTGTGGTCATGTTCTTTTTTTTATTTGAACAAGGCAGCCTGTTGTCCCTTAGGTATAACAGTGTTTTCTTTTTGATTTATTATTATTTTATCAGACTTTGAATCGTCTTGCGCAAGACTCCACAATACTTCTTTGTTATCACAGGAGTTCTGTCAGTCTTTGATATTTTTCTTCCAGAGGTTTGACATCATGCCAGTGCAAAGATGGGTATATCTTTACTAAGCAAAGATAAAGCATTATAAGAAAGATAAGAACTTGGACTGTTATAAAAGACCTCAGCTGTTTGCTGATGAGGCAGTTGTTCATTTACCTCGAGATGTTACTGTGTACATGAAATTAGACAGGTTAGTTAGTAACCACTGCACCCTGAGATGATCATCTATCTGTTACTTTGACCAAGAGAGAAGCGAGAAGTTTGTGCTTCGGTTTGACTGGTGAGTGAGGAGTATACACGGAATATACAGTGTCTGCCATAGAAGTCAACTTAGGAGCGAAATATGGGATACAGATGTAGGATACAAAAAACTTTTCCAAACTAGTAGGATTTTCATGAAGTCAAATAAACTCAGTTGTATTTATATCCCTAATGAGCAAGCCAGATGTGGCAGTGGCAAGGAAGAACTTTGAAAGGAACTAGACACAAAATGGAAACCATCAAAATGGAGTCATCTTCTAGGTGACTCTGGATAGTACCGTTATAAATCATTACTCTTCTATAACTGTGTGCTAAAACAGTTCTAATGTGTTGAAAGCACTTGAATATGGGCATCAGGGTCATTTCTGAATTCATTAGAGTTTTAAATTTACAACTTCATTATCCAATTGAAGTTATTGAATGTTCAGTGATTGAGACTGGAGCGTAAACAGTTTTTTGGTAAGTAACTGCCTTTGGTAAGTTGAGAGGGCAGAAGGAGTTGGGATCGCTGCTGTATCAGGAATGACTTATGTAGCTTGACAATATCCAAACGTTACAGTTTACCAAAACTCTGTATGCCCATGAATCCTCCAGATCTGCACCTTTACCTAAAAGACTAAACAAATAGATTTCCAGCATAGAGTGAAACTGTCTAAGTCCCTGAACACTAACTGGAAGGCTCGATGTTCCATGTTTTTAAGAAAAAGCTCTGCAAATTGCTGTAGTCTTCATTATTCAAGGTACCAACAAAGAACCTGTACCTTTTGATCAAAGCAGGTATAGCAGATCATAAAAGACCAAAGGTTCATCCAGGTACTGCAGCGTGAGACCATTCAGTGCTTTATTGATCATGATTAGTGTTTTATAATTAATTTCTTGTCTAATTGGTTTGCCAATAAATCCATTCGTATCCAGCTTGATAAATAAATAAAGTAAACATGAAACTGTTCATAAATATACTTGTTTTTTGTTTTGTTTTGTTTTTTTGCTCCACAGGGCCTGATGGTCACGTTACACGCTACAACCTGGCCTGGCTGGCGAAGAACAGCTATGAGGGCCAGAAATGGAGTGCTATACAACCACGCGTCTTGTGGAACTCAGAGATATACACCAATGCTAAGGTGCCTTCCGTGAGCTGGGAAAAGTTCATGAGCTGTGACGAAGAGCTGAAGACATTTCTGAACAACTTCTTACTGTACGGCATTGCGTTTTTAGAGGAAGTTCCGGCCACAATCGATGCTACTGAAACAGTGACCAAAAGATTTAGCATTATCAGGTGAGATGTTTTCAGCATTAAAACTCTGAGATGTTCTGTTCAGATGCCAGTAATGTTATAAAAATATTAGATTCTGTAGACGTGCCGAAGCCAGTTTCACCATGTGATGGATGAAGGATGGATATAACAAAAAATCAGAGTATCTACAGATACCTGTGCTTTAACATGTCAGTTAGCATGACATTCACAGATTAAACTACATCAGCAAAGTTGATCTATAATGATGTCAAATCTGATACCGATGAACTCTGATGGCAGTACTCGATATACTGGATCGGTCCTACTTTAGTTTAGAGTCTGCGAACTCCATTAGGGCTGGGCGATATCATGATATAATGTCAATATAATGATAATCCTCCTCGTTCGTCACACTAAACACTGGAGCACCTCAGGGTTGCGTACTGAGTCCCCTGTATACTCCCACTTTATGCACGACCGCAAACTGATATATGACTCTAACATCATAATTTATTCAGCTTATGGAGAAGAGTTGGAGAACCTAGAGAGTACCAGTCAACAAACTTGCTCTTAAATCAAAGAAGTCAAAGGAGATGATTTTGGACTTCAGGACCCTGGGGTCCATTCACACTCACCACCCAATCAGCATCAATGGTGAGAGTGGGGAGGCAGTGCATAGCTTCAGATTTCTTGGAGTTTATGTCAGTCACAGCCTGTCTTGGTCCACCAACACAACGGCGTCGGCCAGGAAAGGATTTCAGAGGCTCCAGTTCCTGAGGAGAGTTTAAAAATCACATCTCCTACAACAGCTGCTGGTCAGCCTTTACGTGAATACTAGAGAGTCCATCATCACTTATTGCATCACCACATGGTACTCTAGAAGCACCTCAGTGGACAGAAAGGCTCTATAATGCATCCTCAAAATTGCTGGCTCACAGCTTCTGTCACTGGAAGAAATTCACAGAATCTGCTGCAGCCATAAAGCTCTGAACATCTGCAGCCACCCAGCTCACCCTGGTCACAGCCTCTTGATTCTTCAGCGTTAACAGTGCCATTCAGACCCACAGTACTAAATTACAGAACAGCTTCTACCCCTGAGCCATCTCAATGCTGAACTCACACGAACGTTCACGTCCACACTTATAACAGCGACACTACTGAGAGGCATCAGTGGACATGTGTTTATTGTATTAAGTGACTCATGTATGCGGTTCATTATCTACTCACCACCTACAATCTGAAGTGGAATTGCTATTATTACTATTTACAACGATTGCATTTTTGTACTTACTTTTACACTGTGCAGTACTTTAATACACTTTATATCGTGTAACTCTTACAGTACCTCTACACTGGAGCTACACCCTATTTATTACTGTAATTATATTCATTCATCACCTTCAACACCAGTACAAAGACTATTTATTTTCTCAACTGTGCAATACTAGACACTGCGCAATGTCTTGAATGGTATGTTTATTGTATAGTTTCTAGTCTTGTAGTATTTGTGTAAATAATGCACGTTTCGGAGACATCACAGGTATGGCGATATTATGCTCAAACTGGCTGATTTGAGTTTTTATAGGTTTAAAAAAAATGCAACATATAGCTTTAAAACACACTTTTTTTTTACTGCTAGCTGGTTATCAATCCTATGTACTGTTGTCATGTATATCGTGTATGGTAGAAATTGTCGATTGTCTTAAAACTGCGACACCATCTCACCAACACTTCCTAAACTTAATATGTTACCAGTGCTTTCTCAAATTTCAAACTTCAAATTTACACACTTTTGTGCTTGTACGCTGAACAGAAGTATTCTTGTGTTTCCAGAGAGACGATGTATGGCCGAATGTGGAGTTTCACGTCCGATTTTTCCCGTGGTGACACAGCGTACACAAAGCTGGCCCTGGACCGCCACACAGATACGTCTTACTTCCAAGAGCCTTGTGGGTGTGTAAACAATCAATACTGATTTGGCTGATGAACTACTGTAGCTGAGCCCCAAGTCAGGACCTTCTTCTTCTTCTGTATGTACCAAAAATGCTGAGGAAGTAAGAACATGACTGTAGAAATGAAATCATAGCTTTGTTTCAGTTCCCCTCTGCCACCTCGGGATTAGTTTAATCTTTCTGCTGTATGCTTTGTGTCCTCGACGCGACACGAGGCCAGTCACGTCTCTGCTGCATAACTGCAATCTGGGGGCTTGAAAGTGCATTAGTCTGAATAAACTGAGAAGAAACACATTCCACATATGCAGGGTTTCGCCCCTTTGAATCCATCCCTGGTGCATTTTCCTCTTTATGCAGGTAAGAGCACAGTAATCACAGTCCGGTGCGGACCAAAACAACTGGTCCCAGACCATCTGACGGAGGTGCTGTCATTCCGGTTCCCATGAAATCTAGTGAAGTTTAATTGCAATTTGACTCTTAATTGACCTGACTGCAGGAGGTGAACCAAACGTGCCAACGCTTGACAAAGCTTTGTTTAACTTTGATTGAAAAACTTTATGTTGTCTTTTTAGCCCTATATGCACCTCAGTCAGCATTTTATTTTATTTATTTTTTTGCTTTTTGGTTCCTTTAGTTACACAAAACTGTGACCAACCAGACAAATAGGTGGTAGAGTACAAAGCAGACCCATGGTAAGAGTACATGTGAGCTTTTTATTTTGCACAATTATAAGTAACACAAGTTTTTTTTTTTTTTTCCCCCAGATCACTTGTGCCTTTCTACTCCGCTTTGGCTTTGCTCTGCTAACATTCACATACACGGACTGAGAAATCACATGACTATATGTACACTACCACTCTTCCTCGTCCCCAAGCACATCCCTTCCACTGAAACACTCGACCTCTCTGCTTCAGTTACACTCTTTTTAATAAAAGATGTAGTAATACACTTATAGTCGCATGTTTATCCCTTTAAAATTCAAGTAAATTTTTAGGCCCAGAATGTTCTCATGAAGGGTTTATCATATTCCAGTGTCCACTTTCTCACGCTTTTACTCCATCTGGCTGTACGGCAGGATTCAGTTGTTCCACTGTCTGAGGCACGAGGGGACGGGTGGCAGGACTCTGTTAGTGGACGGCTTCTACTCAGCAAACAAAGTGCTTGAGCAATCTCCTGAATACTTCGAGCTTCTCTCACGTGTCCCCATCAAACACGAGTTCATTGAGAACCTCGGCGACCATCAGAACCACATGATCGGCATCGGCCCTGTTCTCAGCGTCTATCCCTGGAACAATGAAGTCTACATGATGAGGTAAAAGAGCACTCACATTCTTATTTAACGTGGCATATCATGTGGTATCATTCTAAACCAACAACATGTACGTGAGCGTGAGTGCATCCGGAGAGAGTATGGGGGGGGGTTAAGGAATCACTACTACAGTTATTAGGAAGTCCATAGCTGCAGACATGAGACCCTACTCAGTTTGGAGAAGAACGCAGGGTTCAAAAACACATTTAAGCTATAGAAAGCTGCCTGACTTTGACAGCACATTACCTACGAGCAAAATGTGAGAAAAGTGACCTGTGCTTCAGATGAACCTTGTTTGGGAAGTTTGGCCAGAAAGCTAATTTGTTCCAACCTAGTGCACAGATTTTGTTTTGAGTGGATCACGCAAACATGGCGTCATAATTTTTTTTAACGTTTTTTTTTTTTTTTTGTAATCAATTGAACCTAGGTTTTGTTATAATGCCGTTGTTGTCAACATTACTTAGGTATAACAACTATGACCGTGCTGTGATAAACACAGTTCCTCACAAAGTGGTACAGCGCTGGTATGCGGCACACAGACAGCTCACCGATGAGCTCAGGAAACCCGAGAACGAGCTGTGGGTCAAACTCAAACCAGGCAAGGTAATAAAACCTCAGTGGAAAACTTGGTCAACTTTTTTTAACCTCTAGACAGTAGACATCTGTTATCCACTTTATTATGATGAGAAAGTGTTCAGTCCTGTTGATATGTTATGTTCTGTCTATTAAGGTTCTCTTCGTTGATAACTGGCGAGTGCTGCACGGTAGAGAATCCTTCACAGGACTTCGTCAGCTCTGTGGCTGCTATTTGACCAGAGATGACGTGCTCAACACGGCTCGCTCCCTGGGCCTTCAGGCTTGATCATTGGAACGCGAGACACCAAAGAACAAAGCTTAATCAGTGTAGCCTTGCAAAAGCCCAGAACGTCAGAAACGCTGACACTTTTCACACGTTTTAGTTAAACTGTAAGGAGTTCATTATCACCTCAAGCAAGAACTCATTCTTATGGTTATGTCTGTTTTATTAAAGATACATTAAAAGAATAAGCACAGGGAATGAAGCTGGGTGATACAAGGAGGAAAAATAACAGCACATAAACGATGATATTCGGTGATCATGGTTATGAATTAAGATTAAAATGTAGATGTAGAAAAGATTGTACCATGGTTTATATTCATGCGTTAAAGTCTTTTATCAGCAAAACCTGCAAATAAATCTAGTATCCTGTAATAATGTTAGCAAACTTGTGCTCAAAGAACATTTTTAAAATGCAGTTTAAAAAAAAGCATTAAAAAAGACAATACAGTAAGTAATTTGCAATGTGGGAAATTGACTTGAAAATGGTAATTTTCAAGTCATTTGAAATACCAGCCAATATCCTGAAATAACCTCAATAACTGAAAATGGTAATAAAGATTTCAGAAAAACTGACAGTTATTATTTTACAGTACTTTCCCAGGTGGTAAACTCAAATGTAAACCAAACAAGCATTTCAGCATTTAACGTTTCAGTAAAAGATAATTGTTATTGTATATTTATTTTACTGTAATGAACCAAAATCAAATGCCAAATTACAGTAATTATAATTCCATAAAAGCAATGGCACTTGTATTACAGTAACTATTTTTATATTATTTTAACTGTTTTTTCTTTACTGACATTCATCTTTAATTACTTTGTAACTTTATAGAAATGTACAAAATAAAGTAAAAATAAAGACAGAACACTTGAAAGAGACTGCGTTTTATTTACCATTACTGTGTTATCAGAGTCCAGTGTATTAACCTCTAATAATACATTGTAAATAATGCCAAAAAAAGTGTAATTTCAGCATATATAATATAATTTTTTTTAAATATGTTAAGTAGAGATGTTTTTTAACACAAGGAAAAAAACAGACCATATGATTACATTCAAAATATCTGTATACAAATATGTTTTTGAACATTTTATAAATGATCATTACATGGTGAAATTGCAGGTGAAGAATTTGCATTTATACTGTTATAGTTGTTTCTAAGTATCTTTGGTTTAAAGGCTAGTTTTTGAAGATTTTTTTCCCAGATTTTTTTTCTCACCAAGGAAAGTTTGAACCCTGAGCTTTTATTTCAGCTTATGTTTTGGCACAACAAAGTTCAGGAACTTCACTTTACTTTAGCTTTGGACTAATCTTTTCAGCTATTAGTGTAGGCACCAATCACCTTGTGTAGTGTACACTAGCTCTGATCACTTTAGTTCACATCAATTCAAGCACAAACCTCACATAGCTTTACTACTCTTATGTAGCCTTATTACTCTAACATTCTACTACTTTTTTACTACTCTCACGTAGCCTTACTACGTTCACGTGGCCTTACTACTATGATGTGGCCTTACTACTATGATGTGGCCTTACTACTCTCACGTGGCCTTACTACTCTCATGTGGCCTTACTGCTTTGACGTGTCCTTACTCCTATGACGTGGCCTTACTACTCTGATGTGGCCTTACTACTCTCACGTAGCCTTACTACTCTCACATGGCCTTATTACTTTCATGTGGCCTTACTACTCTCACATGGCCTTACTACTCTCACGTAGCCTTACTACTCTCATGTAACCTTACTACTCTCACGTGGCCGTACTACTCTCACGTAG
>JAOVYU010000026.1:21799496-21811296 GCA_025674565.1 Synodontis membranacea
CACAAAGTTGAAAGCACACAGTCGTATAACAAGTCTTATACTCTGTAGCATTATAATGCCCCTTCACTGGAACCAATCCATATTTCAGCTGTGAAGTTATTTGAGATAACACACGCCTGACATGTTTAGGCAGTTTATTTATTTTTAATTTTTTGTCGTTGCCGTGTTCCGTTTCTCATTCTTGGCTTCTTGGGTGCACTTCAGCAAGGATTAGAAATGTTACAGGGTATGAAAACCAAAATTGAACAAAGGTATTCCTAACGTATTCGAAACCACGAAAAAAACCAAATCTCTAAAGAGGTCTCAAAAGAGTGAAAATTAAAAAACAAAAAATGCTTTTTATCATTCCAGTTTTCCAGTGACAGAATTAGTCACTTCCTGTACGCAAGAAGATACTGTATGAAGTCAGATGGCCGCTATAGTCAGGTTTTCAGAGAAGGAGCAACGGCTGGATAACCGATAATCATTTCTTCATAATTTCTGCAAGCAGCAAATCACAAAATGTACAAATGTAAAATATGTTTCTGGTTAAATGCAGTGTTTGGTTTGATATGTACCATAGGCTTCCTGTAAGCAGGGCAGGTGTTCATATGTAAAGAAGCATTCTTTTATTTAATTCTAATCAATTTCCAACTTAAGATGAGAGGTGTGGAACCCAAATGAAAAATAAAGCTTTTCTAATCCTTGTTCATGAGTGTATTGTCCTCTATGAATCCTGAACAGAGTCCTGGAGGAGCACAGCAGGGTTTAGAAAGCCATTTGGTGCACAAAAAAAAAACAAAAAAACACCACTACAGCTGGAACAGTGAGGGCAGGAGTGGGGTGTTTTCCAAACGACAGAGCTTGAATTAGCTTTTTTAAACCGTTTTCACGGAATGAACTTTGTGTTAAAGTGGGGAAACAGTGTCCCTGTAGCTAATTATTAGAGGAATTTTGGAAAAATTAAACCAGAATTGAAAAGCTTCGTTAGCAGTTACCATAGCAAAAAACAAAACCAGAACAGTGTTTAATGAGGAAGTGGGATTTTCTATGGTTAACCACTATTGGTATCTAGATGACTAAATAGTCACCTGATTCAGGAGGTTACAGGACACTCCTAATAAAGAACAAACCATGCGTTTGAAGTTTGTGTTTAAGCCTTCAATTCATATATATGGGAAATAAAATTTAAATGAATTAATAAAAAAAAAAAATCATCATCATCATCATCATCCACTGCAAAATATTTCGTATCAAGAGATTATTATAAATCAAACATAAGGTTATTTATCTTGTTTTGAATAGTTCAATACTGAATAGTTTTCTTCTATTGGAGCTTTTATTTATTAGTATTTTTTTTTGCAGTGCAATAATGAAAATGAATAAGAATACAAACAAGAATAACTTTTATTTCACACAAAAAGGAGTAAATGTAAAACGATACCAACATAAATGACAAATAAGTGACTCAAAATACAATAGCGTAGAGATTACGCTCACCTCACAGATCATTGAGCGACTTTGCGGATTTGGGATGACTTTCAAAGTGACGATGCCGTCTGTATCTTTCTGCAGTGAGATCAATGATAAAGTACATTTACAGCTTACGGTACCTTAAAAGCTTTTGATTAGAACCTGTCAGGTTTAGAAGAAATACTAACCAGGATCTTTTGCAGTTGATCCACACTATGATTCGCAACACTTTTACCGTTAATTTCAGCAATTTCATCTCCTTCGTGTAAGGAACCTACCACACACACACACACACACACACACACACACAATGCCTTTAGCAATATAAATGAAATAAAATTATTTCTAAGTAGATTAAAAAAAAAACACGCCAAGTACTTTTAAATATGGCGACTCGAGCATCACTCACCTTGCCTGTGGATCATCCCTCCGTGTAATATTCTTGCCACCATACACTTCTGTTTCTCGTTTAGTTTGAGAGTCACACCCTGCGTAGAAACAGAAGAAAACGAGACAAAGATAACGTGAGCTTGATGACGAACATTCGGAACGATCCTTAAACGGCTCGAATCTTCTAACTGAAGGCAGGACAGTACCAGTGGTTCGGATGGATGCTTCTCGAAGGCCACCTCGCGTATCTTAGTCACTTCTTTTACGTTCGTATGTCCAGTGCTGCCGTTAGTGTATACTGTGTCCTGCTCCTTCGCTTCAAATGTCTGCATGGCTGCCTGAAAATGCACACATACAGACAGGCATGAATTAATTAAGTGAATTAAGTCAATTAACCACTCTTTACAGCCATGGTGAGCAGAAGAGCATGTCAGAATGCAGCGGCAGATGGGCCACAACAGTAGAAGACCACATGAAATATTATCTGAGGCTACAGTGAGCACGGCTTTCCCAGAATGGAAAGAAAAACAATGCCTGGTCTGATGAATCAAAATTTCTGCAGGTCAGAATTTGGTACCAGCAGCATGAGGCTGTGGACCCGCGTGATTCCACCATGAAAGGCTGGAGATGGTGGAGTTACGGTGCGAGGAATATTTTTTTGACACGCATTGGGCACATTAATACCAATGGAGCATCTAAGCATCCCAGATGACCTTGTACAGCTCTTTATGTCTTTAATTTACCATCTTATAACAGCAACTTCCTGCAGGATAATGTCGCAAAGTTCAGGGTACTTCAGTGGCCTCACCAGTCACCAGATCCAACAGAATCAGGAGTTTCAGGAAGATTTGCAGGATGAATGACAAATTTGCATACACTTTGTGATGCAATCAATAAGTCAATAATTTCCAACAACCTTGTGGAATCCAATCCGTGCCATGAGGCTGTTCTGAGAGAAAAACCAGTAACTACACAAAAGCTAAGATATAATTTGTGAAAATCAGCAATTAATACGCTAAATGATCTGTATATACAGTATAACAACTTATTTCTCCTCAATAACCCCACCTTGACTTTATTTTTTAATCACGGCTGCACAAATACAAGGACTTCTATTTAATGTTTAGTAATAATTTCTCTATCTAGCACTTCATATCATACCATATCACATCTTGAAGCAAATTTGACAGCTTCCTACAAACGATCTCTGAAATCTCTGAAAGAGTGTAGTGTTTGTGCACGGAGATGTCCCACACAAAATACAATCACACACACTGTTTATTCTCTAGCACCACCACTGGGTAATGTCAGAATGTCACGTTAAAAGGGTTCAGCTGTGCTTTATAGCACGTATCTACTCTTGTGCCATTTGCTCTAGGTTAAAGATTAAACGTTCACATTTTTAACAACTCATTAGATCCCGACAGACATGACAGGGTTGTCATGGTTCTGGGTACGGCTTGGAGGTCTACAACGTCGCGTGAAAGGAAGGCATCAGTAAACTCAACTGAATCATTTCAGGGTTTTTTTTTGTTGTTGTTCGTTAAAAGCTTGGAATAATGTTGATTGGATAATCTTTTCAGCCAATTGCTTTGTAAGGATTATCTGATAAAAAACATTTCTAGTTGATCATGTTTATAATTTTGATTTTAGTATATGAACTAAAAATGTGGATTTTTTTTTGTCCTGAAATACCAAATCTAAAAGCCAGTAGCTCAGTTCTGATTTTAACGATCCTAAAATCCAATCTGATGAATTGCCACATTCTGTGGCAATTCATATGGTTAACATATGGTTATAATCCAAGTGCTAGAAAATGGCTCATGTTTGATATATGAAGGTTAACAGTGCTTATTTCAGAACTACACACTGTAATGCTTCCTGACTCCAACACACTTATTGTGTAAGGGGAGAGCGGGGTATGCTGTCACATGGTTAAAGTTCTCACATCGGTCACACTTGAGTGCTAACTCAAATATTAAATAGCCTTCTGTGTAATTTTTTTGAGGTGAAATTTTTGAGGTGAAATTCTTGATCACATCCAGTTGCGTCTTTGGCGCAGAAAACCTGCTGGGGCAGAATAAACTGTCTATGGGCAGAATCTGACTCGCCTGCTTGCTTAATGAATCCAGACGCAAACGCACCTGACACAAGGTTTATGATAAAAAGTATACAAATTGACTGTAATAGATTATTATTCGATTACATAACATACAGATGTTTGAAAATTATCTTTACACCTTTACAACTTTTTTTTGGATTTAAACTTCTTGAATGGAAAGTTCAAAAGGTTTCAAAAATTTTGTATCAAAGTATTTTTCAGACACCCCGTACAGTACATAATTTATTAGATATTTATTATATATTTATTTATAATATTATTTATTATTAATTTATTAGTTAAAAACGGGGTAAATCACAACTAAAACACATCTTTACTTAACTGTCTATAACTTCGTCCTGTCATCACGATATGAGGTTATAGTGAATACTAGATATGTCCCTAAACTTTGGAATAATATTTATTCCATTTGAACAAAATCATACCCTTGAAATGAATTTTTTTTTTAAACCGGTGAAAAGAGTGACAACATTCCCCGCTCTCCTCTAATGTCGTTAATACATTATGTATGGCGCCTGAAAGGTTACGCAGCTTTAAAACTTGCTGATGAGAAACTTGTGGGCATCTCCCTATAATTTTGTAATAAGGAAAAGGGTCAAGATAGCAACGGTCATCATACCAGCACAGAGAAAGAGAGAGAGAGAGAGAGAGAGAGAGAGAGAGAGCGAGGGGACTTGTTGGATAATTCAGCTTTAAAGTCGTGGATTCAAGGCTCACGTGTGGTGCGTTAATCCTGACCTGATATGCACTATTGCATGTCTCAGCACAAACTAAAGGTCACAATGTTCTTATGACTCTTAACTGCAGGACTGGGACTTTGGTCTTGTGCTGAGACATTGAGAAAGAAAGCAAGCAGTTCCGTGGAATGTTTATGAGGAATATTCACAGAACAATTCTTGCGCATGTGTGACTGATTAGCACGAACAGATGCTTCAGCCGGTTTTCCTGGAATTACAAAAGCGATAGAATTGAATTATTATTATTGGGGTGAGAAGTCAACAAGTGCCCTAACGTTACAATTATGATGAGAATCATACGTGCAGATAGAGATTTGTTGAAAAAAAGACAGAGAGAAAGACAAACCATTCCCTTAGAGAATGTCAGTAATAAGAGCTGACACAAATTTACAAACATATTTGAATATGGAATTTACCTCTGTTTATTATTAATAATTATTAATATATTCATATTTTAGAAAATATTGAAACACTGAAAAAAGGGGGGAAACATTTAAGTAAGTACTAGATTCTGGCTGCTTGCTTCCAGTCTGTATAATTATTGGAAAAAAACATTTAAAAAAAATGTAATAAATGTAATAAAGATATCTCAATATCCGTTTTTTCAACAAAGCCTCATGATATTGATGTAAAGGACGCAGAGAGAAGACAAATCCAACTACACACACTTACGCACCGCCACGGCGAGGGCTGGAATAAGTGCTAGTACTCAAGAGGGCTACAAACACGAGCGACAAAGCAGTCAGTCTGCTGAAACTAAGATTTTTATGTGAAAAATATCCTGAAGACAGCAAAAAATACTGCTGACCAGTCCTCTTTTCTAACACACACACACACACACACACACACACACATTCAGGATATGAAAAATGTCCTGTCAGTTCCGCAACAATTGGAACTCCAAGGTTCCCTTTTTCCCACATTTTAATATTGACATTTTTTAAAAACAACTATAACACACACACAAATATTATATATATATATATATATATCAAAATCTATAAACACGTGAGCAGTGAGTATTATGTTAAAGTAAAAATGAACAATGTGCAGTTTGCTCTTCTTGAGATTAGATATTTCAGCTCTTTGCTTAACAACGTGAATCATTTCAGAGTTCATTCATTTTAAAACACAAAGCGTCTGAAGTTCCTGTAGCTCTGCGGGACATTCAGCTGAACTTAAAGACATTACCAGCTTTGTGACCACTGCATGAAGATGAACTGGGGTGACTGTGTGATATCTGAGGTTAGAGGAATTACATTAAGGCATTCTCTTCATTACGAGTGCTTTGGGGAGGTTAAAGAAGAGGAGTTGAGAAAAAACAACAAAGAGCGAGGATGTACAGGAGGAGCTGCTACTGAAACGCAGAAGTGTGTGTGCTGCATGTAGTACACCACATGTAGTGCATGCATTACAGATCAATATAATCTTAAAATCTACCAATGAATTTTGGAACTGTTGCTCAAATACAGTATTATTTTATTATTTCCCACCATGGTAATTAGCACGTTTAATTATGGTGTGTCTGAGATTGGATGGGAGTTTGAAGCAGTGTGTGTGTGCGTTAAATTTGTTGGGACTGGACGGGGTGTAGGGTGGTGTCTGGTCCAAACAGTACGACTTTGGCTCCAGGTCAGATCTAAATGGTGCAGGATGACTCATGCAGAAATACAGAGACACACTGGGGAGGGAGGTTCAGATGCCCTTATTTAAACTCACACACACACACACACACACACACACACACACACACACACACACACACACACAAGCAGGATCCTGAATTCACCAAGTAACCAGGATGACCAACTACTGCTCAGTAGTAACTGTAAATAAAATAATAAGATACTCAAAAATTATTTTAACCAGGGTTGCCAGATCTCCACCAAACAGCCATTAAACTCAAATAAATAAATGAACGAATAAACAAACAAACAAATAAATAAATAACCCAACTTCAAGCCTAATGGTCAATATAACAGGTCCAGTGAAGAAGCAGTGTAAAAAACATGCAGTTCCCCAGACCGGTTCCTCATCCAAGGCCTAAAATGGAGTCACATTATTACAAAAAATGGTCATAGGTAAAGAATAATTCTAAAAATAAGACCACACAACAAACCTTGTGCTGTGTTTGACTCAACTCTGAAGCAGGAAGTCAGAATTTCATTTTATCATTTTCAAGCTTGAGGCCAAAGTTGGGAGAAACATGGACACTGAAAATGATATGCGAATCTCTAAGGATACATGCACATTACAAGCCTCATTGTTTAATTCCGATTTTTTTGCTCAGATCGGATTTATCGCATCATAATTCCAAGTGATCTGTATCTAACTGTAATATGAATGCGTCTGTCCTCCGAAACGTCACACGTGCCCATTCACACATCGTCTGCATCAAAAATAACAAAAACAGTTTACGATGTGTTACATGGCCACAAATCAGTTATGTATCAGATTTAGGACCGCATAGGAAGGTGACTCAAATCGGATTTGAAAAGATCAGATTTGAGTCACATTAAGGCAAAAAAAGAACTTTATTTACGTCATGAAACACACCATGTTGGTTTCAGATCATCAGTGTCCAGCATAAAAGTCTTTCCACAGCAATGTACTATTAGAATATGTTAATATTTTCAACTCAGCATGGATAGCGGTTTAGATTTCAGACTTTAACCAGAAGAACCTGAAACTGCTTTGAGGCAGAAAAACCCAGTTCAGGTCTTGCACAACCTTTCAGCTGATAGAGGCGTGACACAGACAACTCCTTGAAGAATTGCTGCACAAACGCTGATGCATACCGTCTGCAGCGAACAGGAAGTCACATGCTCTTAGCAAACTGTCTGAACAACCTGCTCTAGTCAACATGTTTAAGGGGCTCAGAATAACCTCAGTCGGCTGAATGTGCAATTAAATAACCACAGATAGAGAAGAACATGCAAAGTAAATTGTAATAACAGCAGCATCTTCTATTTAATGGAACTGAATCTGAATCTCTCTCATTATTTACTAATTCTAGTCAGATTTAGATTATACTATTACACCCTGACATTTAATATTGTCTAGAAGCCATGCACAGTGATGCAATTCACCCTTTCCTTAGAAAGTCTAAAGAGGTTATTCTAGGAAAGGAAAAAGAAATTATTTCTTTTTATAAATAGGGTCAAACTAAAGACACTCCTGAGGTTGCTAAATGGAACTCTTTTATAAATACTGGGCTCCTGAGTGGTGCACGGGTTTAGGGTTTCACAACAGATCATTGTCTGGACACTGAGAGTTTGAATCCCGACAATGCAACAACCAGCCCTGACCTTGAGTCCGAGTCTACGGTGAAATCTTCTTTTCCTTTTTTTTTTTGTGAAATGACTTGGAAGTATGTAAGTGTCAGCCATGATAAGAACTGTTCGCATTCTCTACATGCTATGAAAGGTGCTTCAGTGCTTCCTTTCTTATCTCCTTTATCGTAGGGTACACTGGACCATCCTTTATGAAAGCACGAGAGAGAGAAACGAGACGATAAGGCCGTCTCACAATTCCTTGCAGCAGCAATTTAAAGACCCACGTCAAGAACATCCTAGTATCGGTTACTCTTAGAACCGCAGTTGTCTTTTCCTACTTCCTCATGAATTCTCCTTCATACCTTTCTTTGACATCATAATGTTTTCCATCATGGTCAAGGTAAAAAGGTTAGGAAAGGGCATAGGACGGGCAATTCAACTGTAGCCCAAGAAGACAAAACTGGCTGTGGTCTCTGGGTAGGAGGGGCATACTCTCTCTCTCTTTCTCTCTCTCTCTCACTCTCCTGTCAATCACAGCCACACTAGCCAATCGTGAGCATTTTTAAGCTCATGTATGTGGAAGACGGCAGTTAGATCTTTCCTTACAGCATGTTATTCCACCTTGTGACGCTGCACAAGCAAAAGGAAGAGAAGTTGCATTGGTCGGTTTCACGTGTCTCCGAGGAAGAACATGTTTGCATTCACACTCCCAGCTTAGTTGCTGTGGTATAACAGCTTGGTGGATAGGAAATGGCCAAGACCATATTAGGGAGGAACTGATACCAGCAGAAAATTTAGTGTTACAGATGTCCCTTCATTAATAAGCAACCTTTTTTTTTTTTTAAATCCAGGCCAATATTCACTGACCTCGTTTGGGGTTTTTAAAGAACTCTCTTTTTACAGATCTATAGTGTAAGTGCCATGGACAGTGTGTTTACACAGAAGCTTGATTTTTGAGCAACTCATGCACTAAATAGAGACTTTGCTAGCAGAACATGTTTTTTTTTAGAGAAGGCTTATAGGCCTGTACTACATGATCAAGGGTTAAAAGATGATTCATGTTTGTTCAGCATTGCTATATATCATCACACCATGTAATAAACTGGTACATAGTACATTAACAGCATGTAGAAATCTCTGACCAATTTCAGATGTTATCGGTGTACATGTAACTACCTTTATCTTATCAGATTGATGTTTTGAGCCATGGTTCCTTGTAGAAGTTTGTGATCTTCTCTGATACAAGTACATATTTAAATATTCAAAGGATTATTTCACCACATTCTCCTAATCACAGTCACTGTAAAGTTTCTCTGAGCTCTAGATTCTTCTACACAAGAGAAGAAAGCAACAATTTGTCATGATACAAAACTTCTGGTTGAAGAACTTCCTCCCACAGCGTGAACACTGAGTTCTTTAAAGTCAAGTCACGTGATGTACAAAACCGAGAAAAACAACTTGCCCCACCAGCCTGGCTCATCTCCCCTTATCGTGTGACAGCCTAATCGCTCAGGGTTGACTTTTGACCTACTAAAAGGAATTGCGAGTGAAATTTTGAGTGAATGGATAATGCATTTGTAGGGGCATGTGAAAAGTGTGCAGCTGGCAGAAAACAAGTGAGAGGCATATACAAATGACAAAAGAAACAAGAAATACTCATATTATATATTCATATTCAAACCTATAAAATGATTTGATTACAAAATCGCAAGATCTGCTGCTCATCTGGCTCAGTGTCTAAACCGGTGACGTGACGCCGAAGTCCTTGGCACATCACCGTGATACGATAGTATGAATAAAAATGGTACATCCACGACAACATCTCAAAGAAATTGGAAAGTTTATTTCATCCAACAGGATTGCCAATGAGTGTTTATTGAACACAGAAGCGAGCTTCCATTCCCTGACCTGATGCATTAAGATTTTGACACATTGAGATTTCCTAACCATGAACTAACCATACTAAATTTAGATGTGGACTAATGTTTGCTAGCTAAGGCCTTTTGCAGCCACCATCTCAACCATAAGATTTTTGATCATCGTGTCAGACACGGCCAACAGAGGAATCATTTAGTGTTTCAGTCCCAGAGACTTACTGTACAGCATCCATGCCAGTGTGTATTAAAGTGATGCCCCAAAACCTTACCAACATCCTTTATGTTGATTTTTTCCTTTAATGCTTCACTCGTGTGTACATAGAACATTTATGGGTTTCTGCAAATGGACAACCAGAGAGCTCTTAAGAACTCCACAGTTAAACTTTTTTCCCCCTAAGAGTCTAGGTACGGCGGTAATAGATAATAATGATGAACAACCATCTTCTGGAAAATGCAAAAAAGATTTAATGCAAATTTAACCAAAAGTTATATATTCTCTATGACATAGGCTACCTTTTTTATGAAATCAACAGAATTGCTCATTTGTTTGAATTCCTACAAGTTTTGCATGACATCTAGTATAATCAATGTTTCAGAGCTGTTCGCAAATAAGCTCCATGTGAACATCAGGGTACGAACCATGCTGTGGGTTTAAACTTTAGAGACTTGATAGGACTGACAGATGGATTAAAGCGAGCAGATTTCAGAGCTGATTATGTGAGCAATGAGTTGTTTAAAATCAGCTCTGCTACTGATTTTGTGATTGATGGTGGCGCAAGTGCTTTTCATTTTCATTATAATCTGCAGTGATTCATTTGAGCTCAGAGAACCGGCTTAATCTAAAAGAAAAGGTTTTTCTAATCGGGGGGACACGGTATACATGTTACGCAACCAGCTCCAAGCTGCTTCCCAGACTTCCCTGCATCAACCGCAGTGATGAGACATGGCAAAACAGACTGTCTATTTATAGAGTGTTTAGCCTTCTTAGCCCTGGATACATGACAGAGAGTGAAGTAACACCAACACCAGTAAGGATTCACTGGAGGAATCCTTCCACAGCATTTTGTAGGTAAAGTTTAAGAGTTCTGAATCGATTCATCATAGGTTACTCTGAAGGGGAAAAAATCCCAAGGGAAGCTCTGTAATACAGTTCACATTTAACCATCTTAATAATCCGTATATTATTTTGTCAATGACACTGTGTTTAAGGTTAACAAAATAATTGTTTTCTTTTAATCAGGGTTATCACAGCTGATCATTGATCAGACTTTAGCATTTTTATCTTTTGCCGTGCCTCTTAATCTTTTCTCAGTTCATCAATAGCCTTGGTGAGTCACCATGGGAGACAATAGAGTCGTTTTTCATTAAAACCCATCCCCCAGTTCAATCGTCACGCTCACAGCAGCACGAATGTGCAAAAATACGATGACCTATACCATCTAAATCAGATCTTGCCAATGCTATCTTGCTATAAAATTGCATTAAAATGGTATGATGCGAAAGCACATTTAACCGTCATTGTCTCTCTAATAACATTAATGCATTACTCAGAGTCTCGCTCACACTGTGCCTCCTGTTATAAACTGAGATTCCAACGATGGCAAGAGCTGAGTCACGCCATATGTTGTGCGAGTAGTGTGGAAGAGAGAAATTAATCAACACCGAGGAATGAATACCATTCACAAAAAACGACAGTTTAGCTGATTAAAAGAATGAAGGCGTATCTAGAACAAGGCTGATTAAAGAAAGCGGGATTTGGGAAAAAAGGAATTTGAGCATAACATAGAGAATTTTTTTTTAGATTAGATTAGGTTAGATTAGATTAGATTAGATTAGGGGTGCAGGCGATGTGACAAAAATATAATATAATGATTCTGGAAGACATTTCTACAATACTCAATAAGTGTTTATGATGAATGTTCACAAACTGCTAGAAATATTGTACAG
>JAOVYU010000026.1:21816245-21828359 GCA_025674565.1 Synodontis membranacea
CCAGAGAGATCCATTTAAGAGTCTCTCACAACCAAATTACCAGCATAATCTCACTACAGCACTCAAACAAGAAGAACATTTCAGTGACCTGGAAGCAGCTCATACATGGGCCAGTTACAGGTGGCGCTGGTTACCACTAATCACTGAGTGGTAGCTCTTTGTCTCCCTCTGGTGGTAGGCCAGGGCCCTGGCAGTCTGTCCCTTACAGTATCCATCCTTCCATCCGTCCATCCATCCATCCATCCATGCATTATCTATACTATATTATCTTATCTGTTAAGGGTTATGAGGTAGCCAACCCCAGCTGACCAGCTGATTTTCTTGACCCCCTCTGCTATCTGGACCTGTCTGATCCATCTTGATGTCCTTCTTCTGTTTGGAGTTATCATCATGACATACACTCACTCCTGTTGAGGATGTGATGGTCCCATGTGACCAACATTTCTGCTACAATGGATTAGGACTGGTAAGGGAAGCGCCCCTATAATTGGAAGATTCCCGGTTCGAATCCCATGACCAGCAAGGTACCACTGATTATTCGTTGTCAATCATGACAACGAATCACTTTCACTTAAAATAGACATTGTATTTAAACTATAGTGAATTATGTTCTACACAACATGCTTTTTTGGAACATACACACAGTTACATTAGCATCTTATTTGCTATCCGTTGTCACCCAAGTGATGTCCATTGTAAAAAGCTCTATACAAATAAAATGTAATTGAATTAGACTAGCTAGTGGACCTAATCTGCAGGTCTTTGGACTGTGGAAGGAAACCAGAGCATCCAGATGAAACCCACAGAGGTGCAGGGAGGACATGCCTACTCCAAACAGAAAGGCCCCAGTCGGCTGGCAGACTCAAACTCGAAAGGATTTCGTTGTGAGACGACAGTGCTAAAGAATTCACCATTCCCTTACAGTATCTTTATTGTAAATTAATGAACGTTTCCTCAGAATATTCCTTAACTGAAGCAGTATGTTAACTTGTTTATACATAAATCACCATAATCAGGTCAATTTGTTTTTCACTAAGTATTGATTCTCATACCGTGGCACAAAGGGGAAGGCAAGGGCAAGTTTGAATCCATCACAGCTGGGCGCTCAAAAAGAAAAAAACAGCTGCTAGGGTTGCATAAGGCAGTTCAGTGTTTGTGCCAGTCCCAAGCACAGATAAACTGGGGAAGTCAGGTTTTGTCAGGTAAGGCATCTGGTGTAAACGCTGTGCCGAATTGAATATGCGGACAATGGTCTGCTTTGGCGACCCCTAACAGGAGCAGCCGAAAGGAAGGAAGGGAGGGTTTGAATCTCACAAAAAATAGAACAAAAAGCTGTAGACTGCTAACAAATTGAAAAGCACTGATATTTTGCAAAAAATATTTTTTTTCTTTGCAGGCTGTTAAAATATTTCGAAACCGAAAAAAATCTTGGTTTATCAAGCACTGTCTCTGAAAGCTAACATTCAGCAGTTGCCATTCCAACCGCTTACCACAAACCAAAAGCAGGGCAGATTCTAGGATTAATTAAAAACTCAGCAGAAGCTCAAACTTTTGCTATTTAAAAAAAAAAAGTTACATCATTCTGATATTGAATTGATAAACGTTCTGTTTATTGTCTAATGTGGGGAATTCTATGGGTCATTTGTAATGCCATAACATTCTTACAATGTGATATTTGCAAAAGGTACATTTTAAGCTCTTAGAGGTTTTCTTATAAAAAGGCCAGCCTGTGGTTGACCCCATGGACATAATGCATTGTCTTAAGCAATGTGCATGAGGTCTGAAAGTGATTTCCTGTGTAGGTTGCATAATAAGCAGCTTGATGATTTATCTGACATTTTCTCACTCACACTGGTTGAGTGAGGTGAACCGCTGTGCAGCAGCTTTTACAGCTCTGGACTGTGCTGCATTTTTTTGCTGACACAGACACTGCTTTTCAGTGCTTTGACATTAGCTTTCCACTTCCTGAGTCTTTGCAGTTTTTTAGAGGCATGCTGTTGGATGTGCTTGTGTTGCTGATCTGATGTCAGTCTCGATATCAATTTTATCAAAATTAAAATAAGCGTGCAAGCACCAGAGGCAGAATTTGGGTCAAATTAATATCAAGGCCTGTATTGCATGGATGTCTACATGCAAGCAATCTTGCAAACTGTTTGGTTTACACAGCAACTTTCAGTCTAGCTGTAACTGAAAGTAAACTTTATTTGCGCATTCTAGACAATTGTACTGACAGTGAGCTATACATAGAAAGGCAATTATTTATGTCTTCTAGGTTCTTATTTACATATTTAATTTTTAACATTCCAACACATGCTGGGTTCATTTGATTCATTTTCTTTAACAGCAGGACTGTCATTAATGCTAGCTGTAATACAAATGATAGATTTATATTAAAGCACTCATTGTAACATGTTATCTTTCCTGATGTTTATGTACCGTTTATGTAAGTCTCCAGTGTAAGCACTTCAACAATTTTCCAAAATCTTCAGGACAGAGGAGAGTATACACTTTGCAGTTTCTCATTAACAAGATAAATTGTATATTTTTATTTTTAATGTCAAGACAGAGTCTGTGTCTGCGTGTCGCCCTGCGACGGATTGGCGACCCGCCCAGGGTGTAACCCCCGCCTCTCGCCCGAAGTTAGCTGGATATTGGCGCCGGCTCCCCCCGCGACCCTGAAGAGGATTAAGCGGAAGAAGATGGATGGATGGATGGATGTCAAGACAGAGAAAAGAGAGACTGCTGAGGGAGTGACTGTCTGTGTCATAGTGTGTCTGTGGTGTGCTCGGCCACGCCCCCTTTCCAGCTCCATGTGCCCATGACAGCGTTCGGCCATGCAGGCGTGCCAGCACCACCTGTGCGGCATTAGCACGCATTAGGAGAGAGACTTTAAAAGACTCATCGACAAGCACTTCCGGGCAAAGCTTTGACATCTTCTTGTTGAAGGTCTGGTCCGTGCTTTTGTTAATCGTGTGGAATATTTTCATGCTGGATTGCCACCCTATGTTTTCCTATTATTTGATTTATTGCAACAGTGCTCGTGTTTATGATTGTACCGTTTATTATGCCGAGTGTTTTTGCTGGCTTTTTGAGTTCCTGTGCATATATTAATTTATGATTTACCCACGTTTCAGTTTCGGTTTTCCTTAGTTTTGTGCCATGCTTTGTTTGAATAAACATTAGTTTAAGTTGGCCATCATCGTGGCCAACAGACTGCTTCATCCACACCATGCCCTCCCTGCTCCTATTAAAGTGGAGCTGTCTGCTGTATGACAGGGTAAGCGGCCACCCTGTCATCTTCCTTTATGAGTGCCGGCTGCTCCGGGAGAGCATGATGGACCCCAAGTCGTCGGAATACATCTGGGTGTGGTGCATGATGCACTGGCTCACAGGCCCTGAACGTCCATTCACGGAGCACCTCATCGCCACCAACCAACCAGATATTTGGAACCCCGATGACTTTGGGATGGCACTAGAGGAATTCTTTGAGGCCAACTGTCATGGAGCGCCCGTGGCGTGCTCGGCCATGCTCCCTTGCCAGATCTACATGCCCGCGACAGCATGCGGCCGTGCACGCGCGCCAGCACCACCTCTGTGGCATTTACATGCATTAGGTGAGAGATTTTAAAAGACTCATGGACATGCACTTCCAGGCGAAGCTTTGACGTCTTCTTGTCGAAGGTCAGTGCTTTTGTTAATAGTGTATTTGATTTATTGCCACAGTGCTCGTGTTTACGTTTGTACCGTTTATTATGCCAAGTGTTTTTTGCCGGCTTTTTGAGTTCCTGTTTTTCCATATATTCATTGATGATTTACCTGCATTTCAGTTTCGGTTTTCCTTTGTTTTGTACCCTGCTTTGTTAACTTTAAGTTTCACTTCCACTCTCAGTGATCCCTGCGTTTGCATCCGCCTACACACACAGCACCCACCGTGACAGTCTGTAGCTGCTATAACATAAGTGACAACAGGAACTGTCTTGTATCATGGATGTTCCACAACATTAAATATAACGATAAACATTTAAATGTTGGATGTATCATTCATTAGGTTTATGAATAAAAATTTTTAATAATTTGCAAATCACTGTGGTCTAAGTGGAATGGGCTATGTTGTTATACAAAAACAATGTCATGTGTCAATGTGATCACATCAGTCCATCGTGGATAATTTTCCAATAACAGCATTTTCCATTGAGCGATATTCTTTACTTCATATGATTAAAATAAATTAAAATTGTTTTACTGATACAAAGAGTGTGTTAACTTCTGAAAAACACTGTCTGTTTTTTAAGATTAACTACCCTACACATTTTGCCCTTACACTAAAACTACAAAATTATGTGCACCCCTGACCATCACACCCATACGCGATTCTTCCCCAAACTGTTACCACAAATTTGGAAGCGCACAATTGTATAATATGTCTTTGTGTGCTGTAGCATTACAATTTCCCATCAGCGGAACTAAGAACCCAAATTTAATAATAAAAATATTTTCCAATTCATTTCATTATTAGATGAACTGTGTTATGAAGGACACTGGCATGTGCTACCTCACTTCATAAAAGCTTTTCATGAGTGAAAAATTTCATGAGTGGAATCCTGGAGCAGAAACATCAGTACGACTTTCTCTACAGTATGGAAACTCTTTACAGTACACTATCCTGTTGGACTCATCACATAATGTGTGTTTTAATGTGAATAATATTATCATTCGTTTGTGGTCATATGAGAAACAGTGGAAGAGTGATGTTCCTGCTTGAGAAATCTATAACGTCATGTTTTATTAGACAGCAAGTAGCAAAGCTGTTTGATCAAGAAACCAAAACCACTTTGTCATTCAATATGCATCAGAAATATCAATAGGGGTCTTATTTGCAAGGGCAGCCTCACCCAGTGACTGTCACCAAGGGCCAACAAATCATCCTGGATTTTCCGTGGATGCGGCGCCATGACCCATAGATATGCTGGTATGACAAGGAGATTACCAAGTGGTCTGAATCATGCATCTTCCACTGCCCACACCTGCCATTCCCCCAGTGGAATCCATGACCATTGAGAGCCCCAAGACACAGAGCACCATTACTGTTCCTGATGACTACAATGAATTGTCCAATGTCTCAGAACAGCAAATGATGGAGCACTTCCATGCATGTCCCTCAAGGTCACCTGCTTCTGCTGGGTTTGTGGACAAGAGGGAAAGTGGACTCAGACCCTTCATCAACTATCGCAGATTGAATTGGATCAATGTCAAGAATCATCAGCTCTCGGACAAATACGTGCAGCCAAAATATTCATGAAACTAGGCCTCCGTAGTGCCTTCAACTTGGTGCACATACAGGAGGGTGATCACTGAAAGTGCCTCTGGTGGATGTTTTGAATATTGCATAATGCAGTATGGCCTGTCTTGGGCTTCAAGTGTGCTCCGGAGACTCATAAGGGATGCAATAAGAGGTACGCTGGGAAGGTTTGTTATTGCTTACATTGGCAATATCTTGATTTACTCATTTAGTCTAGAAGAACATGTTAACCATGCCAACAAGGTTTTGTCTCATCTGTTGGAGAATCAGCTCTATCTCAAACCTGAGAAGTGTGAATTTCATTTAACCTAAGTCTTGCTCCTTGCCTATATCATTAGCCCAGAGGGGGTCTGTCCATGGACATTGGGAAGGTCACCACAGTAACTTCCTGGCTTATACCTACAACTCTTAAGGATCTTCATCAGGGGTTTCAGATCCATCACTGCCCCACAGCTCTGTTGAAGAAAGGTCCCAAGAAAATAGCCAGGAATCATGCCCCTGAATCTCACCTCAAGCTTGCCTTCATGACCGAACCCATCCTCAAGCGCAATGAACCCACAAAAACGTTTGTTGTTGAGGCAGATACTTCAAAAGAAGCAGCGCTTTGGTGAATGAATCGAGCTTCATCCAGTCACCTTCTACTCCAAGAAACTGACCCCCACAGAAAGCAATCATGATATTGGCAACCGAGAGCTTTTGACTGCCATGTTAGTGCTGGAGGAATGGCACCACTGGCTTGGGGAAGCACCTTTTCATAAAACTTACAGAGCACAATAATCTACCTCAAGAATGAATACCTCTCCTATGGAAATTTACACTTACCTAGAAAATAACATTATTGTGCAGTTAATATTAATTGAGTATCTAATCACACCTTGTTGACTATACAGCTGTGTGACATTTCATCAATATGTGATGTCAGTCTTAGCCTGGACACTCCACAATCCTGTGCCTAATGGTAGAGTAGGAAGCCACTGATCATATTCATATTTTGCTTTGATGTGACCCTCATTGTGAGAAGCTCAAAAAAAAGGATAATGTTGTAATGTTTGTTCCAGGTTGCAAGTTGTATAAACATAGGGAATCTGTGAAATCTTTGTCATTTCACCACTTCCCGACTGATAAGCAACTGAGAAGGCAGTAGATAGTGAGAATCCAGGGGAAAATCAAGCCATGTAAAACAACCTATTTGATAACCCAATAGCTACTACAGCTAACATTAGCATTCAGCCACTTCCTAGCTAACATTACCATTTGATTAATTATGAAATATCAGTGCACAACTTTGACATATTTATTTAGCCTCAGAAGTAAACCACACCGGATGTGAACACACTTGAAATTTGCTGTCTTGTCTTTTCACCTGACCTCTGAAACGTTCAGGTTAAGTCAGTGTTTTGTGACATTATGCTCGCTGGAACATAAAGTTCTCTGTAATGTTCATGCAGATTACATCCAACACAAAAGTGTGTTCCAGGCACTTTATTTAGGAAATTGCTGAATGCTAACTTTTCTGTTAGCTCCAGTAGCTAATTGGTGTAATGTTGTTTTACCTTGAAATATGGTCAATTCATATTTATCTACAAATTCCCAAATGGGCTGCCATGAAAAGAGTGGAAAATGATTCTCTGGTCTGAAGAGACCAAAGTTTAACTTCTTGACGTTGGCACAAAGCGTTCCGTTTGACAGAACCCCAGCACTGTTTTTCACTCTCAGAACATCACCACACTGTGAAGCATGGTGGTGATAGCATCAATGCTTTCATCAACAGGCTGATTGGTCAGGATTGAAGACAAGATGGAAGGTTCCAAATACAGGGCAAGCCTAGAAGAAAACCTGCTCCAATCTGCAAAAGACATGAGATTACATCATGATAATGACAATAATGTCAAAGCTACACAGGAGTGGTTCAGATCAAAGGACCTGAATGTGTTAGAGTCAGACACCTTTAAATTTTAGATTTACTGTTTAATTCAAACGGTGAAAACCCCAATTAACTTAATTTCTAGGCTGTACCGCTAAAAGACTATAAAATGTGACTTTTTAATTTTTAATTTAATTGGCAGTCATTTAATAAAAACTTTAATTAAAGACTAAAATTCAAGACTATTTTGTATTTTATATTATAATAAATGAAATCAAGCATAAACTAGATGCATGCTTATACCAGCAGAGCCATTTCCTCAGATATGATTGTGGGTTGTCTTTCCCTGAACTGTATGAACTGACACACTTTTACCACAAATGAGCGTAAAGCAAACGTAATATAAGTGGAGAAGATTTCCTGCAGAAGGAAATGTGTACCTTCACTACACATTCATACTTCCTTCAGCCACACAGTAAAGGAAGACAGTCACACAGGTAAGAGTGCATTTTCACAGCAGAAAGATTCATTATTTTTAATAATCACATTTACAAACATTTATGAGTTAGTTAAGGTACAAGTTACTAAACAGGTAGATGACATGTTATAACTTTCAGATTTAATGATAAGCATGCTTGACACATTTTTACTTTAAGCTACTTTTTCAGCTGAGTTTTATATTCACCATATAATTATATTACTATTACATTACAGGTTTATGATATTACTATTACATTACATTTATGTTTCCAGGCTGTCAAAGGTACAGTGCTGGTCTTGAAAGTCAAATTATATACTTTAATCATTAAGTTCCTCTAACCCAGGAGTTTAAAAAAAATCTTTCAGCAAACAAGACAGACATTTTGACCATGATACATTATTTTTATTTTATGTTTCTAAAATAAAACCTCAGTATAGTGATGTCTTTGGGGTAGAAACTGTTCCTTAGTCTTGTGGTACTCACATTCATGGACCTGAAGCACTGTAGACCTGTAAGATGTCCAGTGCTAAACATAACAAAATGCAATTTATTTATTTATTTTTTGCATTATACCCTAAAAAGAGTGACTATTATAAATGTTGAACCTTTTGACTTTGCTCCACAGGCAGAATGTCTCCGGGACTGAACTCCAGCAGCAATGATACCTGTGAGATCCAGGATGGAGTCCTATCACTCTTCTTGCCCATCAGCTATATCATCATTTGCTGTTTTGGGTTCCTCAGCAACACCATCAGCATCTTTGTTTTATTCATACAACGCCATGCTGATAGTTCCATGTCGGTGTATATGCGTCATCTGACGTTGGCTGACTCGCTCTTGGTCCTGTGTTTGCCAGTGAGGATCTACTACCATTACAAACAGGGACCTTTCTTCCTGTGCAAAGTGGTAGGTGTCTTCTTCTACATCAACATGTATGCCAGCATCTCCTTCCTCAGCCTGATCAGCCTGGACCGATATCTGAAGATCGCAAAGCCAGTCTGGGTGTTCCGTGCCCAGAAGGTGCTGTGGAGCCGCATTGCCAGCTACATCGTCTGGGTGGTTCTTTTCTTAGGAACTTCTCTGTCCTTTGTTACTAATGAACAGAAACATCCATGTGACAAAATCTGCTTCCATTTCCACAATAAGGGACTGTTAGCTGGAAGCATCAACCTGGCTGTGGTGGTGCTCTTTGGAGGCTTGTTCCTGGTCTTCATCATTTTCTATGTGAAGATTGCACTAAAGCTCAGAACTGAGGAGATGGGAAAAGGTGACCTGAATGCAGAAAACCACAAGAAGCAGCTTCTCCTGAAAACTTTCTTGGTGCCTGCTGTATTCATGCTGTGCTTCCTGCCGTACCATGTAGTCAGAGTGCCATATGTTCTGGCCCAGATGGATCTGATCAAAGGGCTGGAGAACAAGCAGCTGTTGCACATCTGGAATGAAAACACCCTGCTTCTGTCTGCTCTCAACAGCTGCCTGGACCCTATCGTTTTCTACTTTTTGTCCAGCAAATACAGGAAGACAATCTTATCTGCCATCCCGGGCCATTCTAAAACCACCTATGACCTAAGTAGGAGACGAATTAGCATTAATCGATCAATTACAGAAATATAACTCAAATTACTTATTTGAGTTGTACTTACTGTTGAGGAAATATCTGTGACATCATTTTCTGTCTGTTTCAGACTGTACAATATATATTGAATTATAATGTAGATGTGTAAAAACATTTTATTAATATTTTAAATACTGATCTGCTTTCAAAGAAGGTGCCTGCTTTCTATCACTTATTTTGTGACATATATTACTCATCTGCTCATGTAGCTTTTCATATGATTCACAAATCTGACCTTTTTAAATGCCTTAAATTTTCTTTTGTATTAAATGCTCAGTATGGTGATGGTGTCAGCAGCACTAACATTAAACACGTCTTCTAAGCAGCACGTCATCAGGAATTCCCCACTGAATGCGACCTGCTTGATCATTCTGCTGATTTTTTTTTTTTTTTTTTTTTACTGTTGACGAACAAGAGATGAAAAGATAATCACTTTGACCTATTGTACATTTCTGTAAAAACATGTATATGAACATATTTATTGATCTTTTATATTTGACATTGACACTCGATAAAATTATTAACAAATCATTAAAAATAGTTAACACACTGGAACATGTATAAGAGATTAATTAGTCTTGTTTATTTATGAACTTTATAAACCATTTATTCACTATGCATTCATCTTTTCTCATAATGATTTACATAAGGTCTGTTAAGTGAAATTAATTAATAATTGTATTATTAGTTGTGACTGTATGCAATAGAAATGTAATTAAACCTATAGTATTAATATTATTAAGTTAAATTTGTATTTTATTAAATTATCCATGTTAAACCTTCAGCTTCTAGCATCAGATGACTACAGTTTATGGCTTTAATAACATCTGTATAAGTTATTAATATTTTTTAAATCTGTTTCATATTTGAAAGTAGTCATCGCTAACTTGTTATAAAGACTAAAAAAATAAACCTTTCCCAAGTTTCTTGTGATGTTAATCTTTATTAAACGAATAAAAATATCTTAATTCACTCCTTGAATGTATGTTTTTCCTTAAAATAAAGACAAGTAATTAAGTAATAAATCAAAATATTATTTCAAAGCAGTACTATACAGTTTCTATTCTAATGATTATAGTTTCTACTGATAATAGATTCCATATCTATTAATTACTTGCTAATATTGCAAACGACACCTAAAATGTTATTTTGTAGTATTTATTTTCAGATTGATATCTGCAGTTCTTATTTGCACATCCTTTCTTATTTGCACAAGTTTTCATTAGCAAACACTTTATAACTGATTAGCAAACTATACTATATTAGATTTACAAGAATTAAATAAACCTTAACAGCATTAATTGGCATTTAATATATAATACATTACTTTTATATATTACTTAAATTACTTTTTATTTATCTATACATTTTAAGCAATGAACCATTTTCTTTATATGTGGTTTGGTTAATAATGTTCTTTATTCAATTCAGTTTTTATTTGTATAGCACTTTTAACAATGGACATGGCCAAAACCCATCCTCATCTGGGCAACATTGGATAGTTAATTTCCAAAGGGGGGTCAGGATCGCTGGTATATCAGAGGTAGCATGTGCAGCTTGACTGACAGAGATAGATAGATAGATAGATAGATAGATAGAGAGAAAGAGAGAAACAGATTTTTAGGTATTGTAACATCCTGGTTAAGAACAGTGAACATGTGATGAGCACAAACAAGAACTCCGGCAAGACTTAATATGACAGCTTAACTAAAAGGGAGAGCCAGAAGGTCAAACACATATGAGGGAGCCCTGGGACGTAAAGCTGTCTGAGTCAATGTGTGGGTGGGACAACAGTATCCAAACATCCCAGCTTACCAAAACACTCTATGTCTGAGAACCCTCCAGATGTGCTCCTTTATCTAGTGAAAACAAAAGTCTAAACGTAAACATTGAGACTGTATCTTGGTCCCAAACACTAATTGTAAGGCTGTTCCATAATTGTGGGGCTTTATAGGAGAAAGATCTGTCCCTGCTGTATCCTTCACCATTCAAGGTACCAACAAATGGCCTGCATCTTTTGACCTAAGTAGGCATTGCAGATCATAAAAGACCAGAGGTTCGTACTGTGGTGCAAGACCATTCAGCGCTTTATAGCTCAATCGCAGTATTCTATAATCAATGCAAAATTTGATTGGGAGTCAATGCAGTATAGATAAGATAGGCGAGATGTGCTCAAGTAAGAACTCTCTAGAAAATAAGGCATTAGAATATTCTAATTTAGAGGTAACAGAAGCATGTTTTTTCTGCATCGGGCAATGATATTTCTTATGAAAGAAGGCTGTCCTAGTAATGTTATCTACATGAACCTCAAAAAGAGACCTGTAGTAGGACATTTATCATTTTAAACAGCACTGTCTTTGTGTTATGATGAGGTCTAAATTCTGACTGATATATTTCAATCATCATAAAAATTTATAGTGATATGAGTAGTATGAACAAAATAAAAGCACAAGTTCCTAATTAAAATTCATTTAATCACATAATCCTCAACTATTCCTCCTAGTGACCCTAACTGTAATATATACATCATATACAGTAATACCTCGTGCATTCGCGTTTTCATATTCGCGACTTCGCAGATTCGCCGATTTTTCTGTGGAACCTAACTAATTTACATTCGCGTTTCTTTTCACACATCTGTGAAATCCTCAAAAAGCCTGGCATTAAACGATAGCTGTCACACATTGTCACACATTGTGATTGTGTGACAGGTGTCACACAATCACGCTGCATCCGCAAAGCTACCAGCATTGTGGAGAACCCCACGCACCCGTCACACACACTCTTCACCCTCCTACCATCTGGAAAGAGGTACCGAAGCATTCGGGCCCTCACTACTAGACTCTGCAACAGCT
>JAOVYU010000026.1:21867645-21887152 GCA_025674565.1 Synodontis membranacea
GTTTCTGCAGCTCCTCGTCTTCAGTTTCCTTTAATCTAACACTTCTTATCTTATCATCGAGCTCCAATTCACCTTTTAAACACTGAACCAGTTCTTCATGCAGAAATGTTGATCATGCTGGGATCCATGCTTGTTTGAACTCCATAAAATGTGCTTTTATAGGGAGTTTTGATAAATAAGTAATGTTACCGAGGCCACAAACTTATGCAACACCATAATAGATTATTTTATTTATATAATTAGTATATCACATCACCTGAGATTCACAAACTAATAATGTCATTGGGTCTAACCTGGCCACCCCATTATAAAAATTCTGGATTGTTTAGGAATAAATGTCAAGTCTTTTTGGAACATTTTCTAAAGTACTCTTGGGAAAGTTCCTTCAGTTGATCCAAGTTGAGTCTTGTGTTAAGTACCTGTTGTAAACCTCACTTCTCTGGACACAAGACGCAGCTCCACGATGGAGAATTGTGGCAGCTCTAGTTTGTCCACTCCGGTCACAGCATTGTCCCCTCCTTGCCAGAAGAACACAATGTCGTCTGTGGTGTATCCATCTACAGGGGATTACAGGGAATGAGATGTTACAGCAAGCTCAATGTTATTGTGTATAGCATGATATATATGACTATATGACCTTAATGACTTTTCTTTAGCTTATGAGATAAACACTGAGCAATAGTTATAATCCTAATGAAACTCACAATGAATGACTTGAATTCATTATAGTTGTAGGTAAATATTGTTGGAATGCTGTTATGTGGTTCCTGTTTGGGGAAATGATCTTACATGACTTGAACAAATTTATGGATTTTATGAATGGGAATGCTGAACAAGCTAAACATTAAACAGTAGTACAGTAGCTTGTGCGGAAGATTAAAACTTAAAGAATCTCCACCAAACAAAAGACAAGCAAGCCCCTGGATACTCCACTGAAGCATTTATGATGCGCTCTTGGAGTTCCCAGAAACCATATATGTCTTGGCTCCAGGTTGGTAAGGCTGTATTTCATATCTTAATTATGCCTCGGACCCTGTGAGTATTCCAGCGCTCTGTCAAGGGTTATATCATTTCCCTGCCTGGATTAGAATTCATCCCTTTTTAATCATTTTGCCTTAATGCCAAGGGTTGCATGTCTATAGGCCAGCTCGTTTTCCTGACCTGAGATCCTTCATAAGCATCCTAGCAGCAAATGACGATGAAGGAAAATGTTTTAATATTTAGTATCATTTTTTAATATTGTAATTGGCTTCGCATTAAAGTTTCTATAAGCACTGTAGTTTTAGATCAATTTCCATTACTTGTCCAATTACAGTGCATCCAGAACCTATCCCAGGATCGCTTGGTGCAAATTGGGAGCACACACATTCACACCTTTGGATCTTTCACACATGGGGGCAATTTAGTGTAGCCAGTCCAATAATTTTCTGATAACCTGGAAAATGTGTAGAACATGTTAAAAAAAAAAAAAAAAAGTTGTTTAAGCTACAACATTAGAACATATATCTGAGAAATTCCCATTTGTAAAAATGCTCCTTCACTAACTTTATCATTTGCGTTTATTTTGACCGCGGGAAGAAACTTGAGAACCCTGAGGAAACCAAGGCAAATGTGGGAAGAACATTTAAAATGCTTCACAGAGAGCAAGTCTGGCTCAAGATTCGATCCCGAGCTGTGAGCTACCCACTGTGCCACCATGATGCTCAGGTTGGTTTTTTATTTTGGATTTTTCCGTAACTTATTCCCGTAACTAATATAATTGTATCCAATTTTCACCCATCAGTCGACTCCTCCCTGGCACTCGACTCCACCAAACAGTAAAGGCGACGGTCATCACGTGCTCCCTCTGAGGCACGTGAAGCCGTCCGACTGCATCTTTGTGAATGGGGTGGCGTAACACACTCGGACGATAGCGCTATCTGCCCCCCTTTACAGGGGAGAGAGAATACGCCACCACTTCCAGCCAATTTTATTTCCTAGAGGTCTCTATGAAACGGATGGCTATGGCATCATTGGAATTTGAACTTGAGATCTCCCGGTGATGGGGCGAACACTTTTCAGGCAAGCACATTTATGTGTCATTGCTGCATTGGTAATAGACATTATCTACCGTACAGTCCTGCTGGTCAATAGTGCAGTGGATATCATTGATAAACAGAGAAAGCACATTCAATATGACTTCAGTATACCCGTGCTGTCACTTTGCCCCTGAGTAAAAAGCCTTCCCAAACATTTATCACCACTGGCTATGTAGGCAACACTGCAGTTATGTTGTGACTAGTGTAAATGAACGTAATGATCATACTTGCTGACACGGGGTCTCACCGGACTGTGGTGTGCCATCAAATAGACGAGGCGGACGAGTTGCAACTTGCCATCTGCCAGGGTTTTTTTTTTTTTTTTTAGGAAGGAAACTGAAGCGCTCAGAGAGGAGACTTAAAGCCCTCATTTGGGGATTTGAGAAGCCATTTTTATTGACATTAATTTGAAGGTACATTCCCACTGATTCTGGAAAATGACCTCGTTTAGATGTCCTATTTTCAGGTGGAATGATTCCAGGATGAATAAAAAGTGATTGCCTGTACCCATAGATTCTTTATTTAAAGGTGCAAAAGTCATTTTTAAAATTCCTTACCATTATGATATATATATATAAAACATGAAGAATAATTTGGTAAATGATAATAATTCTTTAATCCATGGCATCAGAGCATGAAACTGAGAGATTTTGAAATAAAATGTCCTGCCTATGCCCGACTGCTTATCTGTGTTTACATGTCAGTGTTTTAATAGACACGCCTTTTATAGATTTCTGAGCGGTGGAATGGTGGAATCTGGCAGCGTCTGGTATGCTTCCCCCCAAAAAAACTTATCAACAGGATTCATAAAGCATCCATAGAACTTTTCCATCATGGTGAAAGGGATTAACTTGGATGCAGAAATGAACGACTTTCCTTCTGGACATGGACACGCAGTCTGTAGAAAGTGTTCCACTGTTTGAATTGTGATTTCTCATAGCAAAGTGTTTTTTTTATGCCTTGAATGAAACACTTTCCTAGAAATGTATGTAAGTTCCAGTGCAGTTAATAATGCTATCTAGATAACACCGTTAGTGACGGTCATCTGAAAGACCCTTGGGAGCTCATTACAAGGAAAATCAGGATGGTGTTATAGTCTTATACAGCTCCATGAACAAGCGGGCAAAAATTTCATGTCAGGGTAAAATGCTAACATGACATCATCAAGCATGCTTTGGCCATTGTAGGTTCTGGGGAGTGGCTTTGTGTACATGGGCAAGAATGTGAGGCTGATTAAAGGCAGGGTAGGTAATTTTGGCAACACCAGCAAAAGTATGGTAGAGCTTTATATATCCACCCCCTCTCTTCAAAGCCACTCCTCCAAAACACATGAACGCGCACTGCCTGACTACTACTGTTGGCCGAGCGTTGGAGAGAGGAGCATAGCGTGTCATCGTCATTACCCAACTGCCTCGTGTCTCATGCACATGAAAGAAAACACCGAACATGGCTATTGTTAGTACTCACAGCTTTTTCTTCTCATTTGTCAGAGCATTTGATTTATTCATTGCCGTCAGGATGTAAGAACAATTTCAAACATTATAACAAAAATAAATTACCTACCCTGGGTTCTGGATTGAAAGAAAAACTTCCAGTGGTGTTGCACTTCACCTACTTAACCACTAGAGATTCCATCTTGATTAATCTTGACTAATGCAACTTTAATTACCCGTGTGGACAGTATGTAAGCTTAAGGAGTGAAACGAACAACAAAAAAGTCTCTCCAGCCTCACCAAACCTCCAATGGTTTGTTTTTTTTAATGACTGATTATTGCTTGCCAGACTGTTGTACGCGCTGTACTGCTGTTGAGGCTAAATGCTGTCACAGCTATTTCTTTTGCTTTTCAAAAAGGATGGCCATTCTGTCATCAGCATACGGCTGTGTATGGAGTGAAAACGATGAAGTGCCAGTACAGCTCAATACGGGGCAACAGCACGTATCTGTGTGTTTGCGTCCACTTACAGCTCTCAATCTCCAGGGTACAGTTCTGTTCGTCCAGGGGGTATCTCCTCAGGTCCATCATGCATGCAGCCGTTGTGGTTATTCTGGGTGAAAAAGAAAAGCAGGAGCACAAGGAGGAGTGGGAGGAAGGGGCAGGAAGAGAGCGAGAGAGAGAGAGAAAGAGAGGGAGAGAATGAGAGAGCCACCGTTACCTTGGTAACCTTTAGGAAATCGTAGCTTAGCCTTGACTGTGCCATTTGAATCTCTGAGTGATGTTTGGCAGCCAAGAGAAAGAATAAGAGAGGAGGGGAAGGAGGGGGAAGGAGGGGTCCTTGGTTGACGAGTGCTGTATGGAGTCTGATGGGAAAGCGAGAGAAAGAAGATCGAGAGAATGACAGAAGGAGAGAGAGAGAGAGAGAGCGCGAGAGAGAGAGAGAGAGAGAGAGAGAGAGCGTGGATGCTGTTCACTGCAAACCTGGCTTGTTTAGCAGCATGTTGTCTCTGCAGTAACATCTTGTGCTGTTTAGTGCTTTCCTTTAAGGACATTTTGTAATCATCAGTTCTTCTCTTGTGCTGTTTACATATCATACATTCTCTGTTGCACAGGCACAGCTTTACGTGTGTGCAATATCACCATGTAGGTTGGATATGCAATAAAAATGATTTAATGAACTACATTTTAAAAAACACGACATCTGTACTGATGTAACCGTCCTCCGTCCTTACTGCATGCACTTTCTTACAAACCCTTATTTGTTTCTTGAAGGAGAACACCGCTACACAAAATGGGAATGACACTGAAGCTACTGTAAAGACAGTAAAATGATATCTTTTTTTTTTTTTTTTTTTTTTGTAACATTGAACATTTTGTCACAAAGGACACAATCCTGCCGTGTTTTACGTCACGCGTGCACACAAGAGAGCAGCTGGAGGAAGTGCAGCGGGCCGGGCGGAGCAGCGGCGTCACGCTTTGCTAATGAGCTGCGTGGGAGTCGATGGCGCTTCACAGAGATATTTACTGCCGCGGCGCATTTTCCTAATTACATTGGCGATGTTAAACCATGGCAGCTCCTGCTGTTTTTCAAAAGGGAGGAAAAAAGTAATTCAGTTTCAACTCGTTGCTTTGCTATGTCACAGGCGTTAATATGTTCTCGGGGAACTTTTTCGATAGGTACCAGGGAGCCTGCATGTATAAGGAGGAGCAATATAAATGTGAATAAACAAACACAACCATAATCCAATCTCTGCTACCAACAGAGCAAAAGATAAACGAACACGCAGCTTTATCTTTAGCTTAACACTTAGTAAATGCAGAAATGCAGAAATGGGTGAATCTGGATATAAATGAACCCTAGTCCTGGCCTAAAAGGTTCCCATTGATTGTAATTTAGTTGAGCACTGGCTTAATCTCCGTCTGGATGGGCTGAAATGACCTAGCGCTAATCTAATAAGAGGCTAAACAAATAAGTGTCCGAGCAGTCTTGTTGATCAAAAATAATCAAAGTAGCATATCGAAGGAAAAAAAATACCTTTAAACTCTTGTTTCTGGTTCCTTATCACTCTAAATGTATCTGCTAAACGTTTAAAAATGGATTGGAACAATGAGGATTCTGTTCTCTTATTTCATCTAAGTAGTCCAATCTTAATCCTTTTTTAAAAAAAAATAGGTTTGACTTTAACTACGTGCCAAAGAGCGGAGAGGAAGTGGGTCTGTATCTCCTCGGAGGGAAATGTGAGAGACGTGGAATGCTTGTGGCTCCGGGGCTCGTGTTTGGCTTGCGTTGACTGAGACGGCTGAAAGGCCCTCGAGCCATTTTGGGTCAGTCCCTGAGTGATGCTCCAAGTAAAGAGCTGGTGTTATATCAGCGATGAGAAAAATCTGGGACGATCCGGAGACACGAGAGCGCACAAGTCAATCCTCACTTCGCCCAAATCAACATTTAAATACGCTTCCTGTTGCAAGTTTGTTTTGTTTGAAAGCATGCTGTCTTGATTACATGATGTGCATTAATCTAACTCTAAAGAATTCCAAAGATCTTGTACCATCTCAAGAGAAATTAGTCCTTCCCTAAAGCTACATGTGACAATGTCTGGAGTTAAAAGTGGTATATAAAAATAAAATCCGATTAAATTTTATCGGAAAGCTATATTGAGAGTCTTCCTCACCTTCTTGTTTGGCTCTCTCCACAACTGCTCTTGAGCTTACACCTTGATTAAGCTGGAAGCTTAGCAGCAGACGATTGGTAAGCCCGTCCTCGGCCTGCTCCATCAGGAGACATATTAAGTCAGCATTTAACACTCCATTAATTCCTCCACTTGCTCCAAGATATCATCATGTTTGTCCATTAATATTGCAGCTGGAGACCCCAGTCTCATCAGCCTCTCCGTCTCTGTCTCCCCAGTCTGGACGTTCGATGCCGTCTCAGCGCTTGATGCTGACGTGGTCGGAACCGTGATGTCTCTTCGAAAATCTTTCACATTCTGTTACTTTAGAGGGGTTTTTTTTATAATGTAAGAGGCTCTGCATAATCTAGATTAAGAATGCGTTCATATCATTTTTTCCTCCAGACAGAGTATGAGTATGTGCAGTTGTTAATACTGACGCTAATATAAAAATGAACAACGTGTTTAGCGTTAAGCAATCAGGGACGGCAAGGAACATTTTCCTGAGCTCTGTTTATGTTGATTGCAGTTGTGTGCTCCTCGTGCTGAGAACAGTATCTTTAATAGTGAGTGTTCGGAGCAGTATCAGCGAGCGTGGGCATTAAAAATGACATGAATTGCATTTTAACTCATGAACAAAGTCTCGATGCTGGTGAAAGGATGCTCAGCTTGTTATAACAAAAGTTCTGTGGCCGTTTGGTATTTTCATAAATCCTGACAAACACTTCATCTGGTTATTTATTCTTATTTCCATTATTTTGCTTGGGAATTCTCGTGTGGTCTGTCAGCTTTAGTGAAAACATATTTAAGAACGTGTAGCTATGTTTAGTCCCTGCAGACAACGACGACGACGACCGTGACAAGCGCAAATACCGCTCTTGCCGATTGTGAATTTAAATTAGGTAATGGAGCATAGGCGTAACGTAGTAACGTAGCCATTACAGTAGCTTCTGTGCATTTATCTGTGAGAATACTATAATTAACGTTTCCAGTTGGATTTGTTTTTAGCTCTGAAACACTTCTGAATGTGACTGCCGTGTATAACCAAGGAACAAACAACATTAGTAAAAGCCCATAATTTTTATTTTTTTTAAAAAATATAAATATATGTATATGTCTAGCATGTGTCTGTTTTTTCTCTTAGAATCCTGCTCTGAATTATTAAAATTACAAACAATGGATCACATCTGCCCTTAAAGATATACAGTCTATAAATATTCCGCATCTGATACAGCGGTCAGCGTTCTCGGAAATCGCGGCGTTGTTTGGAAACTCCACCAACAGAGCACTAATTGAAAATGCACATTTATAAGCTGTGCCCAGAATATCTCATAAGATCTCTTTACAAATTCCAGCATGGCATCATGTATTAATAGACACTTCTATTTGCATGTTATAAATAATACACCGTCTCCATAATGCATCTGGAATGCTGGTTTTGTTGATAGAGCAAACAGTGCTTTCGCTCTCTTCCGTCCCTTAACGCACGCTTGTATTTTTACTCCATTTACTGAAAAGAAAGAAAGAAAGAAAGAAAGAAAGAAAGAAAAAAAAAAGACATAGCCTCATTCCTCCTCCTTCATGAAAGCACCTGTGCCAGAGTCTCATGGAAAGAGAAAATAGTTTGTCATCTTTCATTATTGATAGCTCGATTGAGTGGGATGCTCACAGTGTCCTAGCTCGGATGAGATGGAGGCGGCTCCAGGTTAATGCATGAACGAACGCACTCTAAATGTCCTGGATTTTTCCCTCCCCACCTGTCTATCTTTTTTGGATCCACCTAATATTTGGGCTTCAGCAGTGGTGATGGTTTGAGCCATGTTTTCATCCAAATGTTTTAGAAACGTTAAGCTGGCAAAAGCAAAACTGACTTATTGTGTAATTCCCTCAGTTACAGTCATGGCTAAATATCCTGAGCAGAGCAATAAGATAATATAATCACGATCGCCAGAAGATTCATTTAGATACGGACAGTGAAATACTACAGCTATGTAATGGTGATATGTTTCTAGCTATCTAGAGAAGACACATCTTATCTAACACACGTGTTCAACACATTTTTGAACAGTGATTAGTAACTAATCCATGCTGAAATGAACACCACCTCCATTATTAACATGAAAGTAACACTAGCTGGCTAGATACTCTATATCTTGCTAGGTTTGTTAGCTAGCTAGCTAGGGCATGTTCATTTATTCATGTTTCTAGCTATCTATCAAAAACGCCACTTACACAGCACTTAGATATCTTAATCGATACCATAAATTAAAGTGACGTCTTAAGTTTAACGCAGGATAATTTTTCATACTGCAAAATGTCTAGCGCTAGTCTAGCTCGGTCAGTCAGCTAATATCTGACCTGTACATGTTTCCACATCAAATCAAAATAAAGCGGAAATCAGAGGCAGAAATGTCGGAGACAGTGGAGAAAGATGAGCATTCCTGAGTCAATTTATCAGCTATCTTCAATTTATATACTTGCTAATTAAACCGTGTGGAGATCTCAGTATTTCAGAGCTCGAAATTCGACCTGCAGTGAGCTAGGCTAGCGCTAGCCGGGTCTTTCGACGTTTTACAGTACGAAAGCTCTGTATTTAACTTCCGATAACATTTGAATTTTCTGTTGTGTTAAACCTAACACCGCTTGCCGCTTGTCTTTGCCAGATAGTGAGAAACATATATGAATAAAGACGACCTAGCTAACAAACCCGAGCAGTTATCTAGCTAGCTAATTTTACCGTTATAATAATGAAGGTGGTGTTTAAAAATCATCGCTCAAAGATGTGTTCCTGAGAAGTAGGACATTTTCAGATTTACTAAAAGTTATCATCCAGATACACCAAGTGCAGATGCTTTTTTTTTAATTTTTTTTTTTTAGATTCTGTGACGTCTCTGGTTTATGGCACCAAAACTCAGAGGACAATCTAAGCGTACGTTCGCTCTCTCTCTTTCTCCACCTAATGCCATTATCACCTTCTTTTCAACAAGGCCTGTCTGTGCTGTGATCTGCTCACAGATCCCAAATAACACAGCCCAAAATGGAAAGCTTTCCACAGACATGGCAACCTGTCACTCGTAACTGTGAACTGTGAAATGTACCACGGTGCCAAAAAAAAACAAAAAAAAAAACCCTTCAGCTTGTGCTCGTGAACTAAAGTTTCTGAAGCCTATAAAAAGGATCTGAAGCAATAAAAAGATCTACAAGCTGTCTGTACAGTACATACTGTATGAATTGTTTTGTGTTTTATTCTTTTTATTTTCTGGACTGGCGCTTTGGATTACCGTGAACTACTAGAAAAAGCAACTCATAATGGGATTTTAAAAATTTTAAAATGTTTAAAATTAACATTTTAGGCTGAATTGAGAATAGAAAATATTCTCTAAAAAACAATTATTTTTAAAATATTTTAGTGACTATTTTAGACACACACACACACACACACACACACACACACACACACACACACAAAACATGAACTTGATGTAGACTTCATATAAGTTTATTTGTTAGCAAAATCCTTTGCAGTGAAATTCCTATTTAAGTAAAGTATCATAATTCTCTCTTGTTCCTTTATATTATATATCCTTTATAATATTTATATTTATATTATAATCAGCCACTGCTTACCCCACCAACCTTTACCGCCGGCCAATCAGATCGCACTTTCCTCATGAATACTAATGACTTTCCCCTGCTTCTCAAGCCATGGTTGGAGATACTTAAATGGTGGGCGGAATAATTCTCTCATTGTGATATAAGAAACTGGAGTAAAATCTAAACGACTTGTTGACGTTTTTCTCATCTTTCTAAAATTAGTAGCCCAAAAGAAACTAACTGGTTTGTTTTATGAGTTTATAATTTATGAGTTTATTATTTATTAGTTTACGGGTTGGTTGGCACTCCACGTACGCAAATCTATGTGTACAAGCACTGAAAAAGTGCAAAAAATGTAATTTCTCTGCAGGATATGAGTTTTACATTATTTCTAAATCTAAGAAGTGTGTTGCAGATTCTATTTTTTTTAAAAATATGTTTAAATAAAAATGGAAGAAAGAATGAAAAAAGGTTTCTATGGTATAAATGGTTGTGAAATGCTCGGGAATGATGAAGGCGCCGTTATTTACCTGAGTCCGTACAGCACCGTGCCATCAGGGTGGAGCCGGATCATGCGGTTCTTGACTGTCACCCCGTGCAGGAAGGACTTCTTGTCGTTCAGGAAATAGGTGTCAGGTAGCCATAGCTGATCAGCCACGCGGTTGTCGAGGGTCAGGTTGAGTGGCATCTCTGCGTACGCCAGCCGCTTGTCTCGCCAGCTCTGCTGGAAATACATAGTGATGGTGTAGTCCTGGGGAGAGAGAGAGAGAGAGAGCAGGAAGAACAATTTCACATCATGGATCCAGGCTAAGAAAGAGTATATAGCATAGTTTTCAAAAATCTGTTTATCTTCTATCAGAGGTATATAGTCCTAAATAAAATCTTATTTCATTTCACATCAATCAAAAACAAGCTGGTGAAATGTTTTACACGACACTGACTACTTAGGACGCAATAGGTTATAATCAGAAACTCGTTTCTAATTTGCCTTTAATGAAAGCAGCAATGTTTAATTTTCAATCCCGTATGACTCTTGATCAAGCATTTGCTTCAGTAAGCATGTATGTTTCTGAATCCGACTTAATATCACCAAAACAGAAATGCGTAATGACTTTCAATTTATCCGCTTCTAGATTGGCTCGTGTATTTGTTCCATTTGAATGCAAATGTAATTTTAATCCGTTTAATAAAGTTTACAAGACTCCACTTGGGAGTGCGGCGATGTCCCACTGAGACTTTGGTTAATAAGTTAAATGATCAATTAAACAAGAACTTGAGGATCTCATTATTTCATATCAACACTAATTAAGACAATACTTGGAATGAATTTGAGGAAAATGAGGAAGAGAAGGGAATCTGTGAGTAACGCTGGAGCCGAAAGGAAGCGGTGCGGGATTATATTTTCTCCCTTTTCCTTGGTGATCTTACGATCCGGAAAATGCAGTTTTTAGATCAGTGTCCCTACTCTGAAAGCACGCTTGGATGTAGAGACATAATAAAAACAGCACAATTCATTTTTAACTGAATCAAACAAACTGTAACTTAATTTCATCCAAAATCTACTTGTGTGGGATGCATGGTGGAACAGCAGGTAGCGTTCATGCCTCTGAGCTCCAAAGACCAGGATTGAGTCCAAGATTCGAACTGGATCTCTTGTTACTGTCTGTGCAGAGTTTTACAGGTTCTCCCCGGGTCTTTATGGGTGTCTTCCAGCTAGTTCTACCTCCCAAAAGAACATGCCAGTATCTCTGTGTGTGTGTATGTGTGTACGCGTTTGTGTGTGTTGTCCATCCGTGACTTGTACCCAATGCTCCACTGTGACCCTGACCAGAATAAAGACGATGGATAAATGAATTCACTCATGTACTAATTAGCTGTGTTTTATCTAAGACCTAAAGGAAACCATCCATGCAGATGTGCTAATAGTGTAACACATCACTAAATAGACACAGACACTGACTGGAAACCTGAATTACCATGTTTTATACTGTAAGACAGCACGAGCACGCTGAAAATGCTGGGCTTGGCTAATGATACGAGTCCTAGGTTATGTCATGTAATAAGTCATGCTTCACAATATAAGCAGCGATGGAACCATATACCTTACTGATAATGTGCTGTAAATGAATATAATTACTGATATCCAATCTGGAATCTCAGCCTGGACAAAAAACCCCCCGTAAATGTCACTGCACTATAAAAATAAACAAATTTGAAATGAAATGCGGGGATGAAACACCCAAAGAGCGCAGATGCTGCATGCATGGTGGAAGATCTCTGCTGGAGTCTCAGGTATGTTTATTAAAATGTCATTATTAAAAGGAAATCTTCCTGGAAAATGATACAGGACTCCATTTTTCCTCGCAGCAGCAGCACTGTGTCCCAGCTTCACATGGATTCATTCCGATGGCATGATTTACTGATAATAAAATTGATTAAAATTATTATTATTAGTTGGATATCTTGCTCGATGATAATGAATAGTTAACTGATTTGGGAAAGATATTGTAGTTTTCTGAAAGATAAGCCTCCTAGATTACTTTACGGAAAATGCCACAGGGGGTCTGGGTGAAAGCGATGATGAACGCGGGTGACGTAGCTGAGTTTGATTAATGGGAAAAGATCAGGAGGTGAACGATCTGTAAAATTTGATGTTACAATTTCTTCTAATTCCAGGAGCCACAGGGTTTTAGTTTTTACTCGGTGGCATAGTAGTGGGTTCACATGGTAAAAAAAAAAATAAATAAAAAATAGTGAGAGATTCAGATTTGTGTTGTGGATTTGGACAAGGGGAATTGCGGCTCCTCGGTGAGGTTAGACTTATGCTCCTAGCGTTCAGAGAGAGAGAGAGAGAGAGAGAGAGAGAGAGAGAGAGAGAGAGAGAGAAAGTCTCTCTTAGCATTCAGTACAGGTATCACAGCAATGGATTGGTCTGATATGATCCAGTCTGAACATCCTGCACATGGCCACAACAACAGAACTAAGCAGATAAAAGCAGACCCAGAAAGACACGGTGGCTATTTATACACAACAGCTAATGGGAACCAAATGATGTGCTTTTTTTGCATAATGCTAACAAACGGCGAGCCGGAAATAGCGGCATATTAAGACGAAGCATTTGTTTAACTGTCATAAATATTATTCTGTGAGCAATATACTGTATGAAGTTTATCTTACATAATAGATTATAAATATTCAACAGTTTATTACTGGTGTAAGAGAACGCTTACTGGATTTTACTTACGACGCTATTATTATAATCTATCTTATCTAGAATATATTATAAACTCTCCGGCTTCCACAGGATACGATACGACATGATTTCAATTCATAAGATACAGTAGGAATTCGATATCTGATTTGATATAGCGCTGAATCTGCTACATTTAAAAGCCTCCGCTTTGTTCCGTATCTGGAGGAGGAACGCTGTTAACGAAGATGACGTAGAAAATCAAAAGCTAAAAGGATCAGATTATTATAGAAACGTGTCGTTAAGAATCGATTTATGGTTGCTGAATACTGTAGATTCGTTTCGAAACGTTGTCAAAGCATCGTACGGTCACGCCCCGCTAATAAACACTGTCCTGTTTATTCATTCGAATCTCAACAGTTCTGACAGTTTGACAGTTTTTTGGTGTAAAGATTTCTGAAATCAGAATCGTGAGAAGAGATGCGACGAACTAAAATGGTTCAAAATGGTTTCCAGGCAAAAGGCATTTCCTGATTCTTTCTTGCTCAAAAGTAAAGTATTCCCTTAATGCATTGCGGCAGCAAAATGTTATATTTAATAAGCATACATTATGCAGTAATATGCAATAAATCTACTCGAAATACTTAAAAAAACATTGCCTGTCAGGATAACGGCTGAAAAGGAGACATTCGTTGAATCTAAATCAGGGGTCACGATTGGCTTACGTCTCTTCCATTAACTGTGCTTTTTCCGCTACACTATGAGTGTGACTCATTAGCTAGACATGGGGAAAAAAAAAACCCTCTAACTGTCTTAAAACACAAATGAAACCCAACGTACATGATGTTTCATAAGTAAACAGGAGAGCAGATTGGACCGATCACTCAACTGGATCCTAAATGACCTACATTCCTGGTGAAGGGGGGATTCCACTTTTCTGTGGACCAACAAAACCTATTTAAGGCAAGGAATAAGGAATCGAATATTTTTCCTCATGCTACTTATTTTGAGCTAATTCCTTTCAAGAACACTTTCCCTTAACTGTGCTTTTTCCGCTACACTGTGAGTGTGACTCATTAGCTAGACACTTTCTCAAGACCTTTGCTTGGTTTTTCCTCAAGTTCACGAGACCTTTTGTAATCCTGGCCAAAATATATGCACCGTGGCAAAAGGATGTGCTTATTGTTTATACTTTTGAACAAAGATTATACCCGAAAGCATCAGTAAAAGTCTAGAAAACAAATCTTCTGAGTCCTGAGTTCTGAGAAAAGAAAACAGGTGAACGCGTCACGTCACAGAGGCTAGAGTCAGGCCGTACTTTCTAATAAAGCAGATGAAATCCGTTCCTGTTGCATTAAATGCCTTAACCTTGTAGTTGCAATGTCAGGTACGGTAATATATCATACCTGATGAAATGTTTGATTAATTACGGGATTAATCTCCGTCAAGAAAACTGCAGCGATTTTGAGCGCATGAAGACCGGCGGAGATTAGAAAATTAGAAAAAAGGAAGGCAGGAGAAGAAAAAATTTGTGGGTTAGGTAACAGTTTTACAGATCAGCGTTTTGACTCTAGGAAGAAAAAGCGAGCAAATGTTTGGATTTATCGGCTAACACCTAACCTAGCATTTATTATCTATCTACTTGGCTGGCATTCAGACACCGTATTGAGCTGTACACTAATTCATTTTCATAAATCTGAACTACTACGTTTTAACTCGCTGTTGGAGGTAGGAATTGTGACGGCTCTGGCGGCGGCGCTTCTCGAGCTGATGTAGTCGTCGACGTGGAAAACGCACCTTTTACTACAGCAGAAAAGCTGAAGATGTCGGCTGAGAGGACAGAGGAATGGCATCGAGTCAGAGACCATAAGATTCCAGTCATTTAAACTCCTGAAATTTTAGTCGAACACCTAAACACACAGCTAGATGTATGATATATGAGCAGGCTACGTGATCAGCAGGGGTTATAATAAAACGTGCTTCGTTGTATCTTGAGACAAGAAGCCTGTTAATGTTTCGGGTTAAAAAAAAAACACGGGATTGATAACACATTTTCACGGCGATGGTAAAGTAACAGGTGTGGTGCATTTCCACCTGTCGGTGTTTAACGTGATCCTCTGCGAAGAAGAATAAAACATATGACATATAATTCATTCCAATTTCGAGCCATATCTGCTGATGATTTCTGAGGCAGTATGAGTATTAGGATTATAAATTTGGCAGCAGTTAATAACATTAATATCATTGCATCACCATTTACTATATGTATTTCCCACATGTAGGAATACTGAGTCTGAATACTTGTACTGCAATACTGTATAGTACGCATAAAGCAGTACAGCTACTGTTGTTTTTATTTTTATTTTATTTTTTTTATTATTTTTATGTTTTTATTTTCTGGAATCAGAGACTCAAAATTCAAAGCAAATTACATTTCTCTTCCTTCTTTAAGTCAAAAAACATTAAACCGTAAACGACCAGATTGACGATTCCAGTGCAATCCCAAATAACGTGCAGATCATTTTTTTTGTGCGGAAGGTTTTTGTGCCGACCCTTTCCACCCGTCACCGCGACACGTATATCTCAGACCCGTGGGAAACACGGCGTCACCACTGGCAAAACGCCATAACATCCGATTGTTCTGATTCCCACTCGAGCCGTGGCAAAAGATTATCGTTAATGATACCAGGACGCCTGGGGATAGATTCATGTTTTGACTTTACCGTTTTGCTCCCATTCCAACACGACACCACAACAGCATAATAGCGGTGAATAAACGGTTCTCAGTGTCAGTGAGAATGTGGAACATGTGTATAAATACAATCATGGGTAGCTTTTTTTTTTTCTTTTTTCTTCTTATAGTTTATTTTTTTTCCAAATGACTCTCAGCACTTTTCAACATATTCTGAAAAATCCGAAGTTGTAAAAATGCCAGTTATATTTGCTAATGCAGTAAAAGGCTGAACAGTCTGTGCTCTCTCTCTCTCTCTCTCTCTCTCTCTTTCTTGCACCCTTGTGCTACTCTGATTTATTGCGTTCCTTTTTTTTTCATCACTTCTCATATGTACAGGGAAGCAAAAAATATCTCAGAACATCAGATGGAACTTCGTCAAAACATCGGAGTATGAAAAAATATTCAGCAGTAACTCCATTATAAATAAATTAAAAGGCACACTCACTCTTGTAAAAAGAGAAGGAATAGTAGGAAGAAAACAACTTTATACTTGAGTGACTGCTTCCAACAAATTAAAATAAAATCTGCTGCCAGAGACCGAGCGAGAAAGCCTCTAGTGGCCCTAAATGGAAGGACTGCGGGGGGAAAACAAAGCAGGATATCATGCCTGAATCTTAGATTCTGAATCTTTCCTGTTTCATCTGCTCTTTGAATCTGCTCTTCTCACATCAACTCATCCTTTTATTTCACAATGTATTGCTCATTCTTCTTTTTTTTTTTTTTTTGCCAAATCTCTCTCTTTCTCTCTTTCTCTCTTTCTTTCAAGTAAAGACATAATGACAGTATAATGTTATCATCAGATATTCCTCGTACTGCTTCGCATGACCATGACGTCAAGCTGCACACAACAGTTACGTAACCTTTTGAACTGACATCAGCTTTTCCAGCGCCGTGTCTTCTCAAAAGATTAATACTTATCACGCACTATGTTTGATTTTAGGTTCATTATGGAATAACTTGCCCTTAGACAATTTTCAGGCTGCTTCTCTTACTGTTTTTTTATTTTTAAAAAGCAGCTAAAAAAAACATACTTTTTTTTAAACATTATCTTTTAGTCAGTTCCTATGTTATTATGTCATATATGTATTTTGATTCTCTTATCCTGTTTAATATTTTACTTGCATTATATTAAGAGCTTTTAATTGTTTGCTTTTGTGTAAATTCTTAATATATTCTTAATGTAAAAATAATTATGCTTGTATACATTGTGTGTATTTTATTAATATATTTTTGAAAGCACTAGGTGCTATATAACTATTATTATTATTATTATTATTATTATTATTGTGGGCAGGGCTTAAAAATCACAAGTTTGCGTTTATCTAAAAGAATTCCTTCTGAACTGTGGATCGACTGTGTGTTTTTTAGCATGGAGGTTTGCACTACGGATGGCAGGCACGAGGTTAATCTGACTGCATTTTATGTTCTTGTGCCATCACGCAAGAATACCTGCGAGTGAAAAGCAGATCTCATCCAAGAAGGTTTGTAGACATGCAGGACTGCACATTTATTTTCCTTTATTTTACCAGGGTAGTCACATTGAGACAGTAGTCTCTTTTGCAAGTGAGCCCTGAGCTCCTTGTCAGTGCAAATTCTCACAACACAACGCGTGTTCCAGTGCTGTGAAAGTCTGTTTTTATACATCAATACCCATAATAATTCACAAGGTTCGTACTGCGCAGACTCTGGCACCGATTTTCACAAGATGACGACTCCCTTTCCTATTAATCATGATAAGAACGCATCACAGTTAGCCTGAAGAGAAGCCCAGACCATTTCCAAGCGGACTCTGGATCGCTCCTGGGTTCAGAAACGTCATTTATTTACAACAATGTCACTAGCTTGAGTTGAATTCAGTGTATTTTTCATAGAGCGTGCAGACACTGAGATATAGCAAGTTCAATTTTGTATCTACTCTTTTTGTTTTGACTGATTGTCAAACTGTACATGACAGTCATTCTTAAAATATCTCTCCATTTTTGGTGTTTAAACAAACATAATAAAGAATCATAATCGAGTTATAGAATAATTTTCTAAATCTTTTTAAGTAGTTTGGTGTGTTGATATAATATGTTTAAATAATACTAATACTAATAATAACAACAACAACAACAACAATAATAATAATAATAATAATAATAATAATAATAATAATAATAATAAAAATCAGGTCATATGGGCTCGATTGTGTTTAAAATAGATACCAGGATTATTTAAACCAGGACTAATAAATCCTGCTTTAACTAGCTGATTGTCATTTGCTTGGAGCAGTAAAGTACAATTTTTTCCCCATTCTTTAGTTTCTGTCTCTTTAAATATACAACATTAAAGAATGTTGTTGGGCTTCAGTGGTATTTGCGCGAATATTTTTAGTTCATCAGCAACTCTGCGATGAAATGCAATGGAAGCGAATTCATACACCTGCAGTACAATTCAGCAGTTTTCTATCTGCTCTCGGTACACGACGACGTACTCGTATTTGCTTTTGATTCAATAATGACAAGCAATTATACTCGTATTATGTGTCTTATGTGTATAGTGTTTTACAGAACGAAAAGCGATGGGAATGGTGTGTATTGTTCTGTATTGTGTTATATTGTGTACGGGCTGGTTGATTTCATCCTGAGAATATGCTCTGACTATCTATTCCCAGGCAGAGCTGGACGTCGTCTTCGAACTGAAAAAGGGTCTCGTCAGGATTCGGTGAAAGTTTCTGAAAGAGCTGTAAGGAACTGCTTAAGCTGAGTTGAGCTTTTGTATTCCGAGCTCAGTCTCATCCTCGCACGTCTGTTAGACGGGGGGTTTATTTTAGTCGTGTGAAGACTGCTGTCTCAAAGAGTCTCGACTGCAATCTGATGACTGGGACAGGAGGCATGCCAGAACTTTCTCTGATGATGAGGCCACAGCTCGCCTCAGGGGCTTGCGGGGAACTGAAGGTCCCCAGTGGGATAGTATCTCCAACTATTTGCCTGATGACAGGCCGCCCAAAGTGCTCCTATCCGAAAAAGGCTGAGCGTGCATTTAGAAACGATCACAGCAAAGCGCTGACCTGAAAGCAATTCCCTGTCGTACAGGCCGGTCTTAGTTTCAACAGATTCAGAAGAAAAGCTGATCCAGAGACTGTGGTCCTCCTCCTCCTCCTCCTCCTCCTCCTCGGAGGGGTTTTATGAATGCAGGCTCTGGTGGCTCAGGCCGAGACTCTCATAAAATCTAAAAGATCCCTGACTTGGCATAGGGGAAATGATGAATGCAATAACTCAGCATGGGGTCTACATGGTAGAAGTCTAGGGAGTGGTGTCAGCATAAATGTAGAGTGCTGCTCTTAAAATCCTCTTTTAAAGGCTCCTGGGTGATGCATAACATAAGGTGGTTAACTTGAGCAAAAAGGTCTATGAGCCCTACATTACTGGTCATGACCTCTGTTCTGCATAATTACAAATGTACAGTACATTATGGGTTCATAAACAGCAGAGGAAACAGAATAAAAAATCACTAATTTTTACTAATCCTCTGTGGTTCTTAGCAAGTGGTGAATCGTAGTATTTGAAAGGAGTAGATCATTTTGTATTGGGACAGAAATATGATATTATCGCAGTACACTTGGTACGCTATGGCGTTCTTTGTGGTCTGTTTCCGGTTCTTTCACTTCGCTCACAACAGTGGTGCACTCAGTGTGTGCAGGAGCTCTGGAAGATGAACATCAGTCACTTTCTTTCTTCAGAGACTATTGTAAGGATATTATGTAGCTGGAGAAAGGCTGTACACTTTGTCATATGTATATAAAACCCTAAAATAAAATAATAAAA
>JAOVYU010000026.1:21887252-21898208 GCA_025674565.1 Synodontis membranacea
CAATTCCACTAGAAGAGCACGATTTGTCACACCGTTTCAAAATGGAAATGTGTCATAATGCAGAACGTAGTATATCGGTATATACTTTGTGATATAATATTAAGTAGTAAATCAGAGTAAGATGCACTATCATAACGTACCATGTTGACTTCTGAGATGGAGTCAATGCTGGCGATATTTATGCTCATTCCTACAATGACTGGGGGACCTGAAAGAAAAAAAAAGGAAAAACAGAAAAGAGTCAGGTTAGTTGTTGGGCTGCAAGTAAACCAAAGTAATACAGTTCCTTTTTCAATACAGGATGCTTTCTGTGCCAGCGGTCAGCTATAATGACACTGACACCAGGTCAGGTAGCATTTACAGTAAGCCTGCTCCCATCAAATGATGGCAATTCTTTCAGGTGCACATTACTCGCTCCCGGAGAACAGAAGGATTCCAGAGAGCCATTCTGAGAACTGCTCGTTCTGAACGATACCTGTTTTTCCGTACTGCAATGAGAAACAAATGCTTTTATTTTTGCGCATTCCATTTTAGATTCGAACCGCAAGAATAATTTAACCTTTATTTTCAGTTTCGTGATATCACCCTACAGCGATCAGAGCGTCTGTATGTAAATCAGACTTGCGCGATATTGATTTCCCCCTGCTTTACTTTGATTTACCGCTTTAAAAAAAAAAAAAAATCATGATTAATGACTTCATCACCTAGAACCAATAGCCTGAAAAACAGGCAAATGGGCATTTTGTCACCTTTTTAGGTTTAAGGACTAGGAGTAGAAAAGGCGCAATAATATTACCAGCTGTGGAGTCGGGAACTGCTTACCAGGCAGAGGCAATCACGAAAAATAAACTCAGCTGGATGGTGGATTTTTGGGTGATTCTGCAGTAAACAGTTTTTCTGCGCAGTAACCATTTTCACTGTTGATCTGCTTTTTTTTTTTTCATTTTCAACAATCTTCAGTACAAATCTTTTTTTTTTTTTTTGGTGTCATGTATAATAACTGATATTAGCTATTGACTGGTTTTGTTAGCTAAGTGGAAAACGCATTGATCGATTATATTTCACATTAAAGAACTCAAGACCTTCTTCATTTACTGCGACGGAAAGTGAGAACATTTTGCAAGTCCAGTCGAGAGCAGGTAAGATGGAGGAACGGGGGCGGGGCTTCCAGGCATGACATAATATCAGAGAGTTCAAAACATCTGCGCAGATCATTCAAGATTCACATGTCAATTGGATTATCTTGCATTTAACAGGAGGGAGATAAAAAGCCAGATCCTTGAGAACTTGCATTAGTGTGCTCTGATATGAAGTTGTGGAGCTCCTGTGCAAAACGTATAAAGGTTTTCAGGTATGGAAATAGAATATAATATAAAATAATATAGTATAATCAGAGTAATATCATGTAGAGATGATGAAATCGTTATATCGCACAAGCCTAAAGTAAATGCAGATTCTATTTGGGGGGGGGGGGGTGTCTCTGTGTGAACCTTGAGACGTTGAAGTGGAAACTAAGTGTTAAATGATCTTGGAAGCGCGAGCTCTCGTCTGCTGTGTTCTCGCTCCATATGGTTTTCAGAGCTGTGCTTCATTACAAGTCATTTTGTTTTCCGATAGTGATCGGCCTTGTCCCTGGCGGCCTCCTGAGTGAAACAGCTTTTTATACGGAAGAATCAGACTTACTGATTGTCTATTGTGCAAAGCTCTGACTATCAGCAGCTGATAGTGAAGTACTGGAGAAAAAAGAAAAATTAAACATCATTCCGTTGCCAGGAGTCCCTGAGAACTGTAAAATGTCCATGCTACAACGTAGGGCTTATACTGCATTGATTCAGAGGAATACAAACTTCATCGCACGTGATGGTTCCGTGGTCTTCACCCAGGGCCATTACAAAATCTCCAGATTGTAAAAGAGGATACAGACGAGGTAGGGATATCGTAATCGACACAGACGTCTGAGTTAATATACAGAAATAGACTACTGAAAGGGTTTTCTGATAAGCAGATGTATCACGCACCATTCATACTTATAGCAAGGCTTATGATATAGCTAAAAATACACCTCCTTTAAGTAATCGATATGACTAATTTGCTAAATTTGCCAGGCTGGTGAGGAGACAGACTGCTTCACGTCACCGAGGAACATTAACACACATTAAAATCAGCAGATTTAATCACACAGGACTTTTGTTCTCATAAAAAGCTTCAGTTCCTGGGAATGGTGGAGTGGGAGACCTGCCAGCTATAAACAATACATCTCAATAAACGCACTGCATGCAACGGGTCACGGAGGTAGTGAGAGATATGCTTTTTGGATATTTGAGATTAAAATCTATCTATCTATATTTTTTTAGAAAGAAATCCTGATGCCTCAACATGAACATGTGAAAATGAACACCCACCTTCAGGTATCATCACACACTGGCTCAGGAAAAACATTCAAGATCTTAATCTTTTCAGCTTATACTGTTAATAGGTGATCATTTAGGCAGTTAGTACTTTTTTTTCCTCATTTTGTCCCAACATTGTGCCTTCATTTGTGCTACGTTTATGATCCAGTAGCTCTCACTCATATTCCTGAGAGCAGAATTATTTATTTTCGAAAGAAGATTGCTGAACCATAATCAAATAAAGGAAAATAAATGGTCATTTGGAAAATGAGAGAGGATTTGGAGATTTGCATCAAATTTCTTAAAGTACTGGACCATTAACGTGAGCGTGAGAAAGCATTCTAATGTACAGTTTGGGCCGTGTGCCTTTTGCACTATGAAGAGAACGGAAGATATACTGATATTTAGCACAAAAAAAAAAAAAAAAACTTCCCTAAATGGTTGGCAGGTTTACGTGTATTTAGGGTTAAAATAAGGAAACGGTCTGTACATTTAAATGATTAAAAATGCACAAATAGAATGTGTATTTTAATTGTACACCTTTAAATGAAGGCATTAAACTGTAATAAGAAAACCAGTTGATGGTAGATTTCACATTCCATAATGTTCGTGGAACACATAGAGGAAAGCTAGGAGGACGTACGGAGCTACTACTGTATGCACAGTAACCCAAGCTTCTTCTTCAGTCGTGGTTGGTCCGCAGGGGCGGGATTAGATGATAACCTTTTCACTCGTCTTTCTAGACGTTGTGCAATCGTGGTGCAGCGTGTTCACTGCACCATTTTGCTCCATAGAGTTATTATTGCACCTTGTGGTCAAAAAAGGGGAATTGCAACAAGTTATAATAAATAGAGGCCCACTGGGGCGCCAATCACGCTGCCCCCATGCTGGCTTTATGAACTGGAGCTGGTGCAGCAGACATGAAAGATAAAGACAGGGTTACGAAGATTTTGTGCAGACAGTGTGTTTATGATGTACAGAACCATTTCTGAGAAAAAAGAATAAGCATTCAATACATTGCTTTATCGGACTATGAATAAATGTACATCTTAAACCTCTGAAAATAGACTGTACGCTGGATGACTGCATGTTTTTGACTCTCAACTGTCGTACAATGCTCTAAAAATTCACTATATGTCAGCTTATATCATAAGTCAAGTGTGATAGCATCTTGACTTTATTTTGCTTGGCAGTCAGTATTTCATTACCTTTGTTTGTCATGTCATTGTCATATTAACCTGACTTCTGTTTAATGTGCTTCTGTTTAATTATGATCCCGTGTTCTCTTCACCATCGCCTCTCAGTACCTGAGCCGACTCGTTGACATGGGTAGTCCACCTCCATCCGAAACACCCTGCAGCTCAGTCATTCCCAAAACCATCTCTACGTCATAAAAGTGAGAAAATGAAGGCAATGCAAAATAAATAAATAAATAAATAAATAAATAAATAATAAAAGTGGGGGAATTTTCATGACGCTGTATTGGCGTATACCAGCATCAATTCTCCCAGGAGTATGTCAAAGTACATTCATCAGCTATTTACAAACTCTGAGATCTCTCGCCCTGCTTTTCCCTCCTCAGCTGAACTGCTATGAGAGAGAGAGAGAGAGCATCAGATAAATGCTTTTCCATAACTGTTGATGATTTTAGCTGAAAATGAGCCCATTTACCTAAAAGCTTTGTTTGGGCCTTGCTCTATAAATTCCTTCCGCTCAAAAACTCTTTGACGTCGAGTTTGCTGAGTGTGTTGCCTATATTCATCCCTGATTATCTTTATAATTGTATTACGAATGGTGTCATATTCCATGTGGGTGAGAACGTTTGGCAACTTGAGCTGGACCAAAGTGGCCGAGTTGATTCGCGAGTCATCAGCATTGCAGCAAATGATCCCCATTTGCTGATGATCTAAACTCGTTCTAAACACGAGCAGGAAACACATGGTTTAATCCGAAGCGGAAGTGTCTCTATCGGGTGAATTTCACCTGCAAGAAACCTAGAAATATATTAACATTCTTTTAAGAACTTGCCGTTTGTCGTTGAAGTCGTTGAATTCTTGAATCGGGTGTTGATTAATTTCCGACTGCGACATTCCGACTGCCCGTTCTAAGTTCGTTAGTGTTTCTATAGTAACGGCTCGTTCACAGGGACTTGTATGGTGGATGCACCGCATCATTTTAATTCTTATTATAATAAGCAGAATCAAATTGGATTCTTTAACCCAGAAAAATACATACTCGACAGGAAGATTTGTAAAGAGATGTTTATGTAACATTTATGGAAGGAGTCTCCGGTGTCAACACTTTCTGTTTGCAGGACAGAGGGGTTTGTGGTTCCTCAGTAACATGACAACTTCAGGAGAGAGCACAAATATTGATCTTTCCCCAACGAACATCAGCTTTTGCCTTAGTAGCTGCCTCTACGTTTTTCACCAAACTTGTTTCGTATCAAAACTATACTTTCAGAGAAGGTTCTCCTCCTTCCTGGTTCTCCTCTTCCCATTTCCTATCTTCTTACCCATTCATCTCTTCTCAGTACCTGCCTCTTGTAGCATTTGTGTCCTTTGTGAACTTTTGTATGTTTTTAAAAGCCCTTCTGAGTCAAGATTTGCACGAGATTTCCCAGAGCTGTTCTTTGTCCTTAGCAAATATTTGGCAATATGAACTCCGACAATATTCAAATTCATAAGAATTCATATGAAATGTTGCAAGGGTTGAGGTCAGTTTTTACTGTATGTTATTCTTCATTACTATAAAATCTAAAAAAGATTTAAAAATCCAACCAGTTGTTAAATTCATACAAATTACTCATAAAGATGTATTTAACAATCTCTGCCTGTCATGAACGCAGAAGGACGTGGATGTAAGAGTGAGTAATCTATAATAATCATCTACAATCCTGAGACAAAGGTGTAGTCTAAAACAGAAATGGTCGATAGAAGTAACAGATAAATGCAGGAAAAACCCCAGATTCGAAACAGCTAAGCTCAAACACAAACAAATCCAGAGAAACCAGCTGCTTTTAATTGATATCAGGAAATCTTTCAAAATATCAAAATGAACACCTACTTTACAACATGACACACCCACTTCTGTACATGAGACAATGCATATTAACAGCCTGAAGTACCGCCGGAAGGTTCTAGCCCAAACCTGAGGTCTAATAATGCTGCTCTAGCATGGTTTAGCGGAGTGGGCGTGTCATGCGCTAGGCGTTGGCTTGTAATTACTGTAAGTCCGAGGTACGAAATAAGGGTGGAGTCAGAATCCAGGAATCAAAAGTACAAAAATGGTGATTTTTTTTTTTGCTAACAGTACAGACCATATATAATAAATTCTGTACGTTAATCTCCAATAAATACCTGATTTATGAACAGTCACTGGTCACTTGGACTAACAAACAGCTGTTCCTATCGAAACGATAACGATATTGGTATGAGCTCATTCGTATGAACCTGTGATTTATGTTGCAGCCTGAACGACTGCCAGAAGCTGGCGTCGTAGAAGATTAATCGCCTCCTGAATCAAGATTTCAACGAAACGATACCCTTGAACTTCAGGAGATTCAAACAATACAACTCGGCAAAGAGTACTCAGCTCAGACCGGCCCTAACTTCCAGCATGCCTGAGATAGCTGACTAAGACGGATGATAATGCACCGAGTGCCAAATGTGAGATTATTCCTTCTACGTTTTCTCCTTTTTGCATACATCTTCTATTTGCCAAGCGCTTTGGGATCTACAACCCTGTGTGTTCACGCCCATTTCTTTTTCCTCCTCTCTGCCTCTCTGCAGACAGATGGCACTATAATCTATGTACATATTTAAATGACAAATGTATGGCAGGTGGCATCTCTGGAGGTGCTGACTATGTTCAGACTACCGGCTTGTTTCCCCCTGATGCCGTTGTTTTCCTAAACAGTGGTTGAAGCACCAGGAGCTCGGCTTGACTGAGAAAGCCCAAGATGGTGAGGGGAAGGAAAAAAGACAGGGGGATAAGTAGCAAAAAAAAAAGAAGAAAAAAAAAAAAAGAAAAGAGCCGCATTTGTGATTACGAATGACGTTCCAGTGACTCCTCCCTGACACTGACACGTCACGCGCCTCCCAAAAAGGGAATGATGACCATAATGACTCGTGTCTGTGTTGTACCACTGAGCTTTCGGGTGGAGCTCTACATGCTTTATTAATATGAGACAGGCGGAACGTATAGCATCCATCTGTATGATGTATAGCTGCAGACCCTCAGGCCGAACAGTGTACTGCCAAAGATTTATTACCGCAATTAGTTGTGGGGGTTGATGAGCTATCATAGTGTTAGGAAGTGTAACATGAGCATGTCTGAGTCTACATTAAGCAAAAGTATACAAGGATTTTTTTTTATTGTGCATGTAAGCAATACCACACGACAGTGTGAAGTAATAACGCAAACTGGATTATTTTTGTAGAATGATACAGTCCGAAGTCTTGCGATGTTTAATTCGCTAATGAATGACACGTCACTCTTAACTGTTTTGAGACGGATCCAAGACGAGACAAGTCCGTTCCTGTTCTCACTCGCGTTACAGCAGCTACGAACCGGCGTTCCGTTTCTTTTTTCTTTCCCGACCTTCCCAGGAAACTTACTGCTTGTGACACCGGATACTTCTTAAATAAATGTTCGACAAATGCGTTTGTTTAAAACCCGTTTATTATTAGCCTGTGATTATGCAGAGCTTATATCCACTCTATATGCAAGTCCCTGCGCATGAGCTGTTACTATAGAAACAGTAACATATTAAACCTCGCGGATTGATCTAAAACTGTCGTATTTATATTACTGCTCTGAGAGCCACACAGGACTATCAGTGACATCATGTTTGTGATGCAGATCATCAAGTCTAAGCGAAACTGTGGACGCAGTAGAGCCTGTCTCCATTGATGATGTAAGGAGTGGCATACACTGCCCTCTTCTGCCACTCAAGCATCATTACTACACGTTGTACGGGTATACAAACCCCTGAACCTCTCTAAAGCCATTCTAAACATTCTGAACATATTTAGGTCCCGAGCCACCCACATTAAAGATTTACTTCATGATAGAGTGCAGATGGAAATCCAATCTGGTGCTGAAATCCATTACTGAGTTCCATACTATACGGCTGACATTAAGGATGTGTATTATCATTCAGCGCTTCTGCAGCATAATTGCTTCGAACGGATCGGGATTTGACGAGAGTAACACGCATTCCGCTAAAGCAGTCACGCACAAGCGCGAGCACAGCAAAAGCAACTCCTGGCAGAACGACGGAAAGAAAATACCACTCTTCCTCTGGATTCGGAATTCTAATCATCAACTCATTGCTTAGCAACAGAGGGGTTACGTAGCAACAGGGCAGCATTGTCATTTTAGCATTGCGAAGGGAGACACAGTGCTTTTCGTATGTTGTGTTCAATCTGCCTCTCATTTCATCTTCCGCTTTTTTTTCTTTTCTTTTCTTTTCTTCAATGGCCACATGTTTACGCCTTTTTTGTTTGTTTCTTGTTTTGTTTGTTTAAGCAAGACAGCATCTACGTGCATACACGTATGAAGGTACTTGAGGAGGTGGAGGGAGGGAGGGATGGAGGGAGGGATGGAGGGAGGGGGAGAGAGAGAGAGAGAGGGGGAATATTTCTATTAGAAAAATGCTGTGCAGGAATCATTCCGTCTTTAAAATGTGATGCTGAAATCAGTATATTCATCCGTGCATTTACCTGACGTTCGTAGTTATTAACACGGTGTTGACATTTAGAAACGTGGTGCTGGAAGGAGGTGAGTCAGAACGAGGAGCCTATTTATTATGCTTTAATGGTCAATGGGAACACCTACACTACTAACCACAGCCGTCTAATGAAGCTGACAAATAATCAAGAGCCACATCATCATACAAGAATCCAAAATAAAAAAATAAAAAAATAAAATAAAATACCTGCATTATTAGATTACATAATTAAGGTCACATGTGACATCAGATCTTTGGGATCTTTTTGTGATGATAAATGCAGGCTCGAGTGTTTACTTTTAAAAGATCAACATGACCGTTTAATCAACCTGATATATTTATTGAACGATTCTAAACTGACCAGACGTGCCTTTTGTTATTGAAGTCATTTTCTTCTTTTAGGCAATAGATGAGAAGAAAAAAAAAGCATTGCTCAAGAGAATCGGCTTCAGAGCAGGAAAAAAGAATAGAGAAATTTACATTTTGGATGAATAAATCCCTCTAAAAACACAACGTACGGAGATGATTATATCCCACAGCAGAAAGCCTGGGCCTGCGTCATTTTCCATCTTCCACATGGTTCAGATCCTAAAGCCGGTTCTCCAGAACGCAACTTGCCAAACTAACCAAAACCAAGCCGTCAAAATGTCCTCCTGGGGGGTGCGTTAAAGAGATCTGCTTTTACACCTGCAGTCTCCCGGAATCAAACCCTGACTTTATTTAGCTGAGAGATTTGCACAGCACCATCACACCCTTGGTAAGTGCATCCTGGTTTCCATCAATGCATCCATCACTCACCATCACTTTAATAGGCATACCTGTACCTTTCAAATTCACATTCTAGCCAGCTACAGGTTGCTGTTATAACCCATTGGCTTTACGGTTCTTCATGCTGACCAGGTTCTTTTCTACGGTTCTTTTCTGCTCACCATGGTTGTCCAGAGTTGTCATTTGAGTTGCTAGACTCACCATTCTCTTCTGACCTCTCTCATTAACAGGCAGCTTTTTGTTTTTCACACCATTCTAATAATTTGTGCATGACAATCCCAGAAGATCAGCAGTTTCTGAAAGAACTCAACCGTCCCGTCTGCCACCAGCAACTATTTTCAGCGATCAGATGACTCATGTGTCCCGTTAACTGAAAACCTGTATCACGCACATGATTGGCTGATTGCATAAATGAATTCATTCGACAGTTCTTGCTCCTCGTTTCTAATTCTGCCGATAAGCACAGCGTTCACACTGCGAACGATATGCTGTGCTCCCCTGGATCTGTGCGCACTAAACGGGCCTCCTTATTTTGCCTTTCGGTGCATTTTCCTCTTTCACACACTCCTACACACGGGTACACCTCCAGGAAAGGAAAGTGCAAGAGAATCCTTAAGGAAACATTACCTCCTCAAGCATTTCCAGCCATAAATCAGTGGGATTTCTCTCCTTGTTAGGATACAGATCATTCCTACATCACTCGCCATCCATCCTCTGTGATGTCACAGCCGGTACCTGAGCTTTTGTTCTGAAGATTTATGGGTTGTGCATACAAACACGCAAATCCCCCCCGCCACACATATTTTTCATAGAGACACGTGTGAGTATCCTGACCGGATTCATTTATTATTAACAAAAGACTCTTTAAGTAGACTGGAAGAACTGGTGCGGAACGATGACGCATCCTTATCTCATGGAACGTACAGTATACTGTACGAGTCGCTTTGTATTCTGGGAAACGTCCAGGCTCTAAGATTCCTTTTTTTTTTAATAATGCACACAGGGATGTTATAGACTCCATAACTGGGTAGAGTAGTAAGAGCTATTTAATATAAATATTAAATCTAATCTTGTATTTTTCAGGCTTGCCAAATAATAGGTTTTGCAGAGCAAGATTTACTTCTCCTCTCTTCCTCTCTGCCTGGTCCTTCCGGTGTTTTTTATTTATTTATTTTTTAATTCCAGCTGCAGCTGATTCTGGTTTGATCCGATCGTCTTACGTCTTTGAGGTGGTGCGTGTTAGCTGCTAGCGCCTGTGCTGAAGGTATTTGGAGAAAGCGCTGGTGTCCATGACAACCTAAAGCTCAGGTGGGAGGTGACTGCAGCAACATGATGTAATCTGGTACACATCAAAGAGGTTGATTCTGTCTCTCATTTTCTTTCACTTGGTTTCTTTCTCTCCGTACTGTCTTTTTGTGATCTTCTCTGTAACACTTATTTTCAGATAGTCCCATGAAGACCCTCTGCATCTACTCTACGTCTATAGATGATTGAACACCAGTCAGGTGACCGTCAACCAGAAAATCGACCAATTTTAAACAATATGGTTGTACTGTAGATGTTTCATGTTAAAAGCTACAGACTGTCAGCTTGCATCTTGTATCAGAACAATTTCAAATCAGCTGCATTCTCAAAGCTGTGGATTAATATAAATGACAGGTTTAAAGTATATATATATGTGTATATATAACCATAGTAACAGCTCATACACTACAGTTCAAATAAAGATGGCTTGTTATGTAACATTTATGTAAGGAGTCTCCAGTGCCAGCACTTCACAGCACTTTCTCGACACAGGAGGACAGAGGACTTTACGCTTTCTAGTTGGTCTTTAAATAAAAAATTTTAATAGTTGACTAATCTGAGTAACGTAACTGGAAAAATACACTTTAAAGGAGTGTACTGTTATATGAAATTATAACCCGGAGATGAGAAATACGCTTTTCTGATTGGTTGATCGTATAATGGGACATCTATAAAGCAGATGGGCTGGAAAAGGTTTTAATCGCTGATCCATATCAATGGTAACCATAACAACCATAGTAAATTATTCGTTGACTGGCA